>BDMB01000006.1:4314946-4425794 GCA_016859785.1 Macrotyloma uniflorum | reverse complement strand
TTTATTATAATAATAATTTTAAAAATATATTAATAATAATATTTATTTTTTATTTTATTTTATAATAATAATAAATTTAAAATAATTAATAAATTTATTAATAATATTATTAAATTATATATTTTTTATATAATAATAATAATAAATTTTTTAAAATATTAAAAAAATTATTAATAATAAATAATATTATTTTACTTTCCACTCTTTTTTTCACTCTCTTTCTCTTAATCTAAACAACTTTACTTTTTCTCTTCTTTCTTTTTATTTCTTTTTTTTTTTCACTTCCTCAAATCTACTCCCTAATCCAAACACACTATTCCCTAATCCAAACACACAATTAAAGTACCAAAATCCAAGGAAAGCTTATGTTTCTGGTTAAGTGATGACTTAATTACTTAATTGATTATTCATTTACTATTTTTTACACTTCAAGTATTTCTGAGCCTGTTTTCTTTACTAAACCCTTTAAAAACCCTAGAGAAGAAGTACTAGCCAGTTAGTTACTTATTCTATGGCGGTTCAGAGATCCACTTCCAGCGAAGTACAAGTTTCGGAAAATGTTTCACCTGGCAATTTCTTTTGTAAGCCGTTGATTATATCGACAACCACATTCGTATGCATGTTATGCGTTAGGTTTCATTTTTATCAATAAAAGTAATCAACAAGTTGCTTTAAACAAGTGAAGGATCATATGAACGTTTTTTATTTCTTTTATTTTCAGCATTTCAAATTCTGTAACGGATTAGGATTAGGACAAATTCCTGATTCTTTGATGCTGAAGAGATATTCTTTGCAAAATCGAAGTGATGTAATGTTACGAAATGAACCCGAAGTGCATGAAAGCACTTGATTTTCCCCCAATCTCAATGTAATAGAAATTTGTTGAATATGTTTGTTTGAGTCTTGAGTCATGGCTTCTTGGTTTCAACACGAGGTTTGTGGTTTATTTGTTGCCGTTTTGAGATTAAATTATTTAATTTCAAGTTGCTCGTGTGAGTTCCAATATTGTGGCACATAATCTTGGCTTTTAAATAGTTCTGGAGTGGATTGACACTTTTCACATTATGTCAAAACAAATCAATGCGGATTTAAAATGCACACTAATATGATATGTCTAGAACCGAGCAGCTCAATTGTGTTGTATTATCATTATCTGAGTTTTGGTTGGCGAGGCACAACCCTATGAGAAAATTGAGCCTTTTTTTGGGTTGGGACACACATCTTCTCTTGTTGCATTATACACTTTTTATCATTTAATCCCCCTTTTCATTTTTTATTCATCCCTCCCTAACAGAGCTTTACTGCTGCTGGAGAATAATCTGTGTATAAAATTGTTTATACTTTTTAAAATTTACTGTTAGAACTACTTTTCTTACCTTGTGATATTGTTGAAGTATGGAGAGAGTTTGTGTGGGGAGCTGTTGCTGGTGCTTTTGGAGAAGGAATGATGCATCCAGTGGATACCATTAAAACTCGACTACAAAGTCAAGCTATTCTAAATGGAGTTCAGGTATAATGGCAGCCTATAGATGAATTAGTAAGTAGTGCCAAAATGCAAACATATTTAAAAAGTTACGAATGAGCTGCTGTTCATATATAGCTCCATCATCTAAAGTTTTTCTCCTTCTTTGGAACATCATTCATCTGTTAGAACCAGAAAAACATATTACAGATGGTGCGATATGTCTGGCAGGTTGATGGATTAAAAGGTATGCCATTTTTATCATTTAATATTTTTGTCCCTGCTATGGATGTTTATTATGGTTTTTAGTAATGGAATTTCCTTATGTTAAATGATATTCTGTACGTGTTTGTCGTAATTTTTTTACTTTCAGAACATATAATCAAAACTTTTAAGAGGGCTATTGATGTGAAAACCTATTTGGCTGCAAAATGATGAAAATCAAGTAGGCGTTTAGATAGATGAGTGATGACTTCAGCACTTATTTTTTCTCTATTTAAATTTACTTGTGATCTAAGTAGTCCACCTCACATAGTGGGAGAAGACTTTGTTGTTGATGTAAACTTATTCATGAATCATGTAAAATATGCTTTGGACTATAAACTTGGAAATATGTGTCCCATGTGATTCATTAAAATTTCATAGGCTTTTACAGGGGTGTAATACCTGGTATTACTGGATCTCTTGCAACTGGTGCAACATATTTTGGAATCATAGAGTCCACAAAAAAGTGGATTGAGGATTCACATCCTAGCCTTAGGGGCCACTGGGCACATTTCATTGCTGGAGCGGTTGGTAAGCAGATTTGAACCATGTAATAGTAAATTAGCAATACTTTTGTATTTTTTGATAATCTGATTTTGAGAATCTGATTTTGAGAAGTTATACATTTTGTCTCTCCCAGCACATCTGCAGGAAAGCAGTTGTAATCTGATTATGCCAATATTTTTTCCCTAATGTGTAATGTTTACTGTTAATTCTTCCAATGCACTGTATTTGTATAATTATTTCCTCAGTAAGTTACAAGATGTCTGAGTATTTTGTTTTGGACATCAATGATTCTCATAGCACATTTGACATATTTTAACAGGTAGTGGGGCTTACCTTTTTTTGCTTTTCTTTATAAAAGTAGATGCTCCCTCAATTCACTTCAATGGAAGCTCATTTTTGTATTTTTCTGTTTTGAAAAAGTTATTTTTTATTTTTTAGAGCTTATTTGGAATTGTGTTTGGCTGAGTTTTTCTTTTTCAAGGAGAAAATAAGTTCAGAAAAAGTTAGGTATCATAATTATCATCCTGCTGTGCTATTCTTTTTGTTCTTGCCCAAGGTTGTCGAACTTAATAGAATCAATTCATAAACTCGTTAGAGTTTACCTAATATAAAAAAAATAATAAAATTTTTATTAATGACATATATGCATAGCATAATACTCTTAATACAACAATAATTCAATATTTCTTCTTCATAATAAAGAAAAGCTGTAAATCACAATAATAAAGTATGATAGTACATTAGTGCTAAATAAGATTAAGTAAATAGATTACTAAGTCATATATAAATTTGTAAAGACATAAGTTATCAATGTGAAAACAATTTACAAAGGAGTTACCTTCAAATAATTTGTCTAATAAAATATTGTCATTGTGGTAAAAGTTGGACAAAATTACATTTGATTTCAAATTCATTAACTCGTCCCTGACCCGAGAGTCCATGCGAGCTTACTTTGGGTCTAAAGAGTTTACTCAAGAAAGAGCTTAATTGTAAGTTAACTCAATTTCTCCATCTAGGATCATAAACTTGGAAGAGTTTAAGAAGTAACCCGAGAGTTTGACTACCTTGTTCTTTCCAAATTTGAAGGTTTTGTGAGAATGAAACCTGTAAACATTTCAGAGAGGAACAAAGGGCTCACATTTACCCTTTTTTCTCTCTATTTTCAGGAGACACTCTAGGTTCTTTTGTGTATGTTCCATGTGAAGTGATGAAACAACGCATGCAGGTCCAAGGCACAATTACATCTTGGAATTCTCTTGCTGTGAAGGATGGTATCACAATCAAGCCTGGCACACAAATATATGGTTATTATACAGGGATGTTCCAGGCAGGCTGCTCAATATGGAAAACACAAGGCTTAAAGGGTTTATATGCAGGGTACACACTAGAAAAAACTAGTTTTCTTTTGACACTATGGTCTTGTTTTTTAATTCACAAATAATCGAGGCCCTCTTTCTCATTATAGTATCCTAGGCACCAATAAGACATGTTTTTCATGATTTATCTCTCTTCTTTTGTATATGGCAATAAGGGTCACAACAAAGTTTGAGTTTTTTAACAGCAACCAAGCTGTGAAATGAATTTGTATCTTATAATGAGTCAATTATTAAATTAATTCTAAGCTTATTTTTTGTTTAGGTCCCATAATTTCATGCATGAGTTTTAATTCCGTATCTCTTGTTTCTACAGATATTTGTCTACTCTGGCAAGGGATGTTCCGTTTGCTGGCCTAATGGTATTATATGTAACCCACTCTATTTACCTCTTACACTCTATAATGTGTTATATCTTTTTTTGTATTTTTATTAGTTTATGAAAATATTTTGTTTAGTCTCTAATATCTATTCATTTTTGTTAAAAGTCCTTTGTCTTATGTGATCAAGGCACCTTCATTTTTGTAATGCTAAGTATACCTTGAAATGGGCTTATGAAATCATAAATTTTAAGTAAGGAATACTTGTATTATTGAACATATGATTTGAAATGATAGACACATTTTGTATATTCTGATGTCAAGTATGGAATTCATATAGCTGAACTGGGAAGGTGGTTTTTTATTCTCATCCATATCGAAACCTTCTTTTATGTTAATGCACTTTCCTTTTTTCGGTCGGATTTATTATTAGTTCATCTGCCATGCCTAGTATTTCAGCAATAAATTAATAATTATGTTATTTTAAATCTCAAAGACATTGTACTTAGAAAACCAGGGAGATCTTTTGCAGCAATTGTTCTGGAACCAAATAAACATATTTTTCTTCCTGTTTACTTGGAATCTCAAAGAAATAATAAAGGAATGATTTTATGAAATTTGTTGGGAATGATATAAGATTTACATTCATATTGTTTCTGATAATTCATTATTTTTAAAGACTTCTGCTTGTGATGGTATTTGTGAACCATTTATTTCAAATGTATAAATTGTTCAATTCTAGTGAAATGTTATCCAAACACTTCACAATGTATATAGTCCCAGCTTTATAATGATGTGCAAACTTTAAAAGAAATTTTTACCTCGTCAATGGTTGAAACATATTGTTTGCATTTTTACTGTCAAACACACTTAAATATTGATGGCTGTGTTGGTGATCACCTCGGTACTGATTTCAGAAAATAAAGTCACTACTCAACCATCATTACCTTTTCTGTGCTTTTGAATACTGTTTATTTGGAATTATTGTTTTCTTTCTGTAGGTCATGTTCTATGAAGCTTTGAAAGACGTTACAGAATACGTAGAGCAAAGAGGGATTTCTAGCCCAAATTGGCATGTTAACCATTCATTTGAGGGACTGGTTTTAGGAGGATTGGCTGGTGGTATGTCTAGTGCTTTGCCTTAAATATTAAGTGCAGTGTTCTTTGTCTTCCATAAAACTCAGTATTGTTCACTATAATTCAACAGGTCTCAGCGCGTATGTTACCACTCCTTTGGATGTTATTAAAACAAGACTGCAAGTTCAGGGTTCAAACTTGAGGTATCATTTCCTTTGGTAAATAATTTAACAGGTTGTGGTATGCACATTGTGTATCTGCCACCGGGATACTAGTCATATTTCTTTATTGATAGCCTGTAGAACTCATCCGCTTGGATACATATATGGAGTTTGATTTTCTAGACTGGGCATCTACAAAATAATAATAACTTGTTACGGTGTCTCTCTATTTTTCTTATCCATAGTCTCAAACAGAGTTATTTTGTGTCAGTTGAGTGAGCTGAGTGGTCATGTTTTTAGGTGGACTTGTATTGGCTAAGTTGACCGTAAATTGCTCTCTAACATTGTCTTAGGTATACTGGTTGGTTGGATGCAATTCGCAGTATATGGGCCACAGAAGGCATGAAGGGGATGTTTAGGGGTAGCATCCCCAGGATTACATGGTACATTCCAGCTTCAGCACTTACATTCATGGCTGTGGAATTTCTCAGAGATCATTTTAATGATAGAGTGCCCAATGATAATTTGCGAGATGTTCGCAAATTATCAGTAGACAAGAAATCACTGCAGGAGGTTGCTTAGAAGATTCTCATCGAATCACACATTACTTCCCATCCAGATTTTTACAAAGACGGGAGGTTGTACGATATCAAATTTTTTTGACATGTTCAAACTAGTGATAATTAGATCTCCATTGCTGGGAACATAGCCAGTTGCATAGAAATCACATTCAAAATACAATCGTAAACTAGTTCAAATTTGTTTTGGCCAATTTCTGACCATTCAATTTGGCTCATCTATCAGAATAGTGAGGACCGGCTGATAAAAATTATAAACTTGAAATACGTTGTCTTTTGAATTTGGAGCAAGTTTGTTTTTTATTTTTAAAATATAAATTGATTTTTAGTTATGTAATTTGAAAAAAAACTTATTTTAATTTCTGTTCAAATGTATTTTTACATAAACTCCTCTCAAGCAAGGGTATTTCTAAAATCATGCCCTATTTACATATCTATACCTGGTACAGGCAACATATATATTAGAACATTTTAAAAAGTTGAATAATTAATTTGGGTAATTTTTTGGGTACATATTTGACTGTTAAGTTCAGGAATAAGAATTCCAAAGTAATAAAGAAGATCTCGACCAATCGTATTTCTTACTATAGAAAGAATTTGAAACTAAATGAATTGTTGGCCATATATGGTTATGTAATTTCATATTAAATAATATCTTATTAATAGTGAATTTTAAAGGTTAATTTATATTTAATAAAATAAGATTTATATTATTATATATATACATATATATTAATTTGAAGTAAATATATATATATTAATTTAATCAAATTTTTAAATAATTTAAAATTTTTATGAAGGTAATTGTACTAGGCTCTTATATTGTTATAATATATAAAGTAATTGTACTTAATTTTTTCAATTTCTGGCAACAAATCAGTTATATATTTTTTTTTAAATATGAAAATTCCTTGATTAGAGTAAACTACTTCAATCTCAAGAAAATACTTCAATCTTCCTAACTCCTTTAATTCAAATTCCTGGACTAGTCTTTATATCAGTTTTTCCTTCTCCTTTTTATCATTTCCAGTCATTATGATATCATCAACATAAACTAGAAGGATTGTGTTAGTCTCTCTTTCCTTGACTGTTTAATAAACAAAATGTGATCTCCTTGACTTTGCTTGTATCCAAATCACTTCGTAACTTTGGTGAATCTTCCATACCAAGCTCTAGAGGATTGTTTCCGTCCATAAAAAGCATTTTGCAGTTTGCACACCTTATTTTTTCTATCTCCTTCAAACCCAAGTGGAATATTCATGTAAATTTCTTCTTCTAGGTCTCATGGAGAAAGGCATTTTTAATATCATATTGTAGAAGTTTTCAATCAAAGTGGATAGCTAAAAATAAAATAATTCTTACAGTATTCATTTTAGCAACTGGTGCAGAAATCTCTTGGTAGTCTATTCCATAAGTTTGGGTGCATTCCTTAACAACTAACTTCACTTTGTACTTTTCAATAGACCCATCAACCTTATATTTTACTGCATATATCCATTTGTAATCAACAATATTCTTTTCTTTGGGTTTTGTCAACAATTTCCCATGTACTATTTTTTTCCAATGCATATATCTCTACTTTCATGACATATCCATTCTTTCAGTAACAGTGTTAGGGACAATAATAGAATTCAAACTAACAATGTACATTTTAAGTCCGATAATTTATCTAAAGAAACATAATTTGATAAAGGATGGAGAGCTTATTTTGTGTAGTTTCTAGTACCTTTTCTAATGGCTACTGGAAAATCAAAGTCATTTGAAGAGTTGAAAGTGTTCTCGTTTTCTGGTTCAACTTTATCTGTAGTTTTAAGTTCAGAACTTATTTAATGGACTTGTCACATGTCTGGAATGATTTTCCTTCTTGTGTAGACATTACTCAATCTTGGAGTTGAATCTCTAATCGTAACAGTAGTGATCTTATCAGTTGCAGCTTCTAATTCTGTCCCAGAATTAATTTTCTTAACTGTAGATTCATTTTTAAAGATTTCAGCTTCTAATTCTGTTCCAGAATTAATTTTCTTAACTGTAGATTCATTTTTAAAGGTTTCAATTAGAGAATATGATAGAAAAAAAGGTTAGGTTGTCATCGCAATCTTTTAAAAGAACTTTGTGGGAACCAATATTAGTTTCAACGAAGGTGACAACAATGGAGATATAACACTTTTTAGATAAAGGGTCATAATATCCTTTTTGAGTTGTTAAAGAACCAAGAAAGACACCTAACAACCATGGATCAAGTTTGTCTCTACTTTAGTTATAGATATATACAAAGGTGATGCAGCCAAATATCTAAAAATGAAACGATTTGACATCTTTAAAGTGGGGAAAAAAATTGTTTAGGGTTTCAAGTGGACTTTTGTTTAGGGTTTAGGGTTTAGGGTTTAGATTATGTGAGATTATCATATATGCAGTGACAATTTCTTTCCAATAACTTTTTGCAACTTTTTCTTAAAAAAATAAGTGCTCTAGTGGTATTAAGTAAGGGTTTATTTTTCTTCTCTGTCACTCCATTCTGTTGGGGAGTATGAAAAGTCATGAATGATCTCTTTAGATTGAAAAAAACAATAGACACAATTGGTTGAAAAAATCTCGTATTGTTTGATTTAAATATTTTTATATTGATCCCAAATTGATTTTTGAAAAATGGAAATAAAAGTGCTCAAATCAAATTTTGTTTAAGCAAATAGAGCCAATCAACTCTAGTGCAATCATTAATAAAGATTACAAACCAACATGTCCAGAAATATTAGGTATAGTAGATGGTCCCATATAAATATGAATTAATTGGAAAGATTGTGAATTTCTATTATTACTAACAAGAAAAGATACATGAGTGTGTTTAGCTAATTTATAAGTCTCACAAGGTATGTAGATTTTTAAATATATGGGGAAACATAATTTTTAAGACAGAAAATGATGGATGTCCTCAGTAACAATGATACAATTAAAAAGTGTCTTTATTTGATACACTAAGTAGAGACATATGTTTTTCAACTTTGAATTATTGAGATGGTTCAATATAATAGAGTTAAGTTCTTTCCTAAGTAAGTCCAATCCTACTCCCTCAGTCCTTTTACTGAAAATCATAAAAAGATGGAAAACATTGCAAAGCAATTGAGGTCATTTATTAATTATTTTGACAGACATAAGACTTGTTGAAAGTTTTAGGACATGTTTTTAAAATAAGTTTGGAAGATAAATAGATTTTTCCATATCCTACCACTATAGCTGAAGAGCCTTTCACAACAATAATTTTCCTATTGCTTGGAGATGAAATATAGGAATGAAAGAGTTGGGATGAGTATGTCATATGATCTAAGTGTTAGAAGAGAAAGCATGATTCAGAAGGTTTCTCATTTAATCTTTTATGAAACTCTAATGCCTTGGAGATCAATTGAATTGGATTACACATCATGGAGATGTAAATCCACAACCAACTATCTAATGCGTTTTAAAAAGAGAAAAACAACCATAAAGTTGTTGTGATAAAATTGCAACATTTGGAAGATAAAATGATAATAAAGATCACAGAAGATAAAAATAAAGACTAGGTTCTAGAAAAAAAACCTAAAAATCTAATGTCGTGAAAATGTGTAGACAGTAAATAATAATTATGAAATTATTATTTTTATTTATAAAAGAAATAATACATAAGTATTTAAAAGAAAAAAAAATACTAAATGTTAATAAAATGAAATAAATCTCTTAAAATAAAAAAAATAAATCTCCTAAAACAAAATGAAATAAATCTCGTAAAATAAAGGAAATGAATCTCTAGAAACAAAGATTCTAAATCAGAAACAAATCTTTCAAATAAATTTATAATCAAAATTTCTTAATTTTAGATATTTTTTTAAACAAATCTATATTTATTATTCAATATTTTATATTAATGTACAATATTTACTCCGTTTAATATTTAAATTTTAATGAAAATAAATATTGTACAATAAAATATTGTACATATTTACATCATATTATTCAATCATTCTCATTATAACTACCAATTGTAATTACGTTTCATTCTAACATACCTTCAAGCATGAATTGAAGAGGATAAAAATTTATAATAAAAATCTAAGTTTTTCTGAGTAATCGGATGGTTACACTTTTTCATATTAGACTGGTTACATGTAACATCATTTCCATATTAGACTGGTTACATTTATCATCATCACTAAGTGAAAAGAGAATAAAATAAGATATTAGAGCTTCAACATCCATCATATATATATACTATCATTAAACATAATAGGAGAGTCCAATAGAAAAAATTAATTCATCATTTGGGAGAACTGCTCAAGGCTTTAAGTAACTTATCCTATTCAATGTATTCTCAACACAGATAATACAATCAACAACCAACAGTTAAAAACATCAAACGTATGACAGAATTAATCATAACAAGAAAAGTATTCTGCCTATACAGAAGATTTTCATGCTGATAAAACTTCGAAAGGTGCATCTTTTGTAGGCTTTTCTTTTTTAGGATAATGGTCTTGAACATTTTTAGTAACTATTACTCCATCAAGGGTTGCTGATTTTCTCCTATACACTTTTATGTTGGTCCTACCAGAACCATAGTCTCATCGAAAGAAATAACAAACATATCTTCCGCTAAACTTGGATAAGCTTAATTTATTTTTTTTCTAAACTAATCATATTGTGGTTTTACATATCTTATAGTTCAAATTCCTATATCGTCAATATCATTAAATGGAAATTAAATTTAAACTTAGATCTATTGGGGCAAACTTCTTCAAACAGTTTTAGTAAAAAAAACAAATGAAATAAGTTTCATAATATGCTGAAATTAATTTATGGACAAGTTAAAATAAAAATTTAAAGAAATTATATGAAAAAACTTTTACAAATTAATTTATGAGTAAGTCAATTTTAATTTATGAAGAAACTCATCTAATTTTTCTTCTTATTTTTCTCTTCAAGTTTTTTTAGAAACTTGTCTAAACATACTTAATGTATGATAACTTCTTTTAACACAAGTATATTATACAAATGAAATAAATCCAAAGTGTAAGAAATTTTGATTATACAAGCGTCATCAAGCACAATTGTACATTTTAATTACATTCTATATTAACAAACTCCGTTTTAAAAAAATAAATAAAATAATGATGATAAAGACCTATGTTATACTAATAGAAGTTGATTTTGTACAGTCAAAATTAAAGTGAAATAATTACATAAATATCAAAATTACATATAAATCATAATACACTTATCAATGAAAAATACAATAAAATTAGTATGGAATAACTAATAAAAATAATATTTATTATCCAAAATTGATGGATATTAAACAAATAATTTAATAATTTGTACGAATAATAAATAATAAAAAATAATTTTATAAGGTTTAGATATATAATATTTATTATTATTTTTAATCAAATATTAAATTATAATATATATATATATATATATAAAATCTTGATTTAAAAAATTAAATATTGATATAAATATAATTTTATAAATAATTTTTTTCTTTTAACTAATTAAAATATTTTGTTAAATAAAATTTTAAGTGTAGTCAAAATATATTAAAATAAATAACTTTATATATTAATTAATGATAATGACTTTAATAAGTTGAGAGTATTTTTGTAATATATAAAATATTTTAAACATTATTTGAGATAAATAGATTTATTATTATTACATTATTAAATAATAGGTTTCATTAATAATTTTATAATTACATTATACACAAAATTAGGTGGTGAGTTGTTTTTCTTTTTAATTGGAGACAAGAATCTTCCTACAAGATCCTGTCACCAAATGCAGTTTCTGAATTTCAATTCCAAAATTTTGATATAAACCATTTAGTTTGTAAGAATTTTTACAAAACAAAAATTATTAGTAAACAAGCATTTTAAAACTTTTAGATGAAGAAAATTTTCATAAAACTTGAATGCAAATATTTTAACCAATGTTTCAATTGTAATAAAAAGAATAAATATTTTTTTTATATTAATTCATTGTAATTCAGTTATCTTTACTTTTTTTTCTTTAATATTCTTAACCATAACTTTTAACTTAAACAAATATAATAAATTATTTTAATCTCTATTTGAGATTAAAAATACAAAAATACTTTTTAATACTAAATTGTTTTTAATTTTTACAAATATTATTTATTTGATACTCTTAACTGTAGACAAATGATTCTTTATATATAGACGGAAAATGTCTTTATTTAAATGTTTTTTCTTACATGTTATAAAACTTTGTCTAGGATCTTCATGTACGTTACCATGGTAAGATTATATTTATTTTATTATTATAAGCTTTTCTGCATTAAGTAGACTTATCTTTTTTACAAAAAGTGACTTTACATTCTTTTTTTTTTTTAAGAGAAGTGTGCATTGGGTTACAAAACTACCTATTTTGATTAAAAAGCTTTCATAAAAAAATATACATGGGTCGAAAAACATATGATTTATCCAAATGAAATAAAATCAAATGAATATGTTGAATAAAACATTTGTCTATGGACAATAAACAAATAAATGATTTACTGTTCTTATCATAGAAAATCATCATAAGAAATTATAATATTATTAAGTCTTTTAATGCATTTGGTAAATTTCTATTTAAACTTAATGAAATATAATTATTTAAAAATTAACTTTTTATTTATTATCATAAAAATAATTTAAAAAAATTAAACTATCTAAATACTAAATTATTCAACTTTAATATAATTCTCAAGATATAAAAGATTGTCTACTTCTGAACTTGGTTACCATAATATAGTTGTGAGCCTTAATTATTTTGCTACGACTTTATATTGTTATGATATATAAGGTAATTGTACCTGATATTACAAATATTAAAAAATGTGGCCACTATCAATTTTTCATGAAGTTTAGGTAAATGGCTTAAAGCCTGGTGGAAAATCTAGATTGTTTTCATACTCCATGAGAGAGGTACTCTTGAACTCATCTTTCACAATGTGATCAATTCTTCCCACCAAATCTTGTCCTCCAATCATATCAATGTCCATATCAATTAGCTCCATGGCAGGTACTCTTACCATAGCTTTATCGAGTTTAGTTTGGCGAAAGATTCCCCACAGAAAATGTCTTGCATTTACATCAGTCATAATACCTGTGCACACTAGTTGATATTAACAAATGTTGATTAAGCCATGCAAACAAATAGGACAAACAAATTCAAGAAAACACAATTTTCAAAAGAAAAATTTAATATCTTGAACTTGCACTCTCCACTTTGAACTTTGATGTCAAATATTCATGAATGGAAAGAAAGTGTAGATCAGGTGTTAAGAAAGTGGTAGAGTGAAACTAAAGAATGAAACAGTTTTCATACCTCTTGAGTCTGAGTCAAGTTCATTTGAGGTGAATACTAACAACTCCACTCCATTAATATAACTTCTTAGCATTGCTTTCTTCACATTCATAAACTTCAATATGCCATTCATGTTCTTTATGAACCTGCATTTAATTGAGAACATGTAAGATAAGTAGCTTAGACGACAAATACCAAGTTGGCTGACACCAAAAAGAAAATAAAAAAAGTTAAGAAAATAAAAAGTAAAAAATGACCTATTAGTATGCTCTGATGGAAAGAAATATAATGCAATATCCTGAAGTTTAGGAGAATCATCTGGAAATATGTCAGTCAAGACATCCAACGCAGGAAGTGGCTCCAATTGAAGAACTGATGGCATTTCTCTTGAAAATTTATATGCTTTCCTGTTAACAAGACATGGTGGTTGGGCTTCAAACCCATCATAAATTATGCTAGATGCTTCTAGTCGAATTTGGATTTGACCCCTACAAGATGGTCAACAATATGTTAGATTTCAAATGAGCATGTTAGATTTCAAATGTGTAAAACTGTAACCTTCCCCAAAGTAAAGATTTGCATTTACAAGTGTCATATACAAGTGTCACATATTACAAGGAAAATCACAAGAAGTGGATTAGTATTCTTCCCTTACACTAATCTTCCTCTCTCTACTTATTTACTTCACTTTTAAATTTTGTTTATGATAGAAATCTATATATTTAAATCCATAAATAATTTTTTATTAATGTATCCTAGACATATGGTTAATTTAAAAAAAATTGTCATATCTCCATATGTGGGCTTCATAGATAGAAACCTTTTTTTTTCACATGTCTAAAACTCTAAAAAACCTTTAATCAATATTTTCTCATCTTTTTCTTAATAGGTAGTATACTTTTCTTCTCATGTATCTTTTCTATGCATGGCACAGGAAAGAATATTAAGGATTGTCAAGAAATTGCAATTTGCGATTATTCCAATAGGGACTTGGGTCTGATTTGATGACCTTTTCTATAAGAAATTTTAGGAGAGAAAAATAGAAAGAAAAATTGAAATTACCTTCTCTTATATAAACTAAAATTATTTTATTCACAAACTAATTTATAGAAGTTTTTTCATATAACTTTCCCAATTTTTATTTTTAATTTATTCGTAAACAAATTTTAACTTATAAAAAAAAACTTATATTATTTTATTTTTTCTTCATTTTCCCTTCTACAAGGGAAGAAATTCATACAAACATACCCCTAGTGACATTAAACCTAATTGAACATATCCCAATAGTTATTTTGAAATTCATAGAGGTTCCTATATTTTACCAAGTGTAATAGAATATCATTGTGGTTTAAATTAAGGAATTTAAAAATATTTGAACTCTATGGGCTTAATCACAAACTCTACAGGCTCGAAACCATTTATATTTCAACAAAAATAAGAATCCAAGTCTTACAATTGCTTGTAATTATGCCCTAACATGACCAAGTCTTGCAATGGCTTGTAATTGTGTCCTAAAATGGCCGTTTTTGTCATACAAAATGTGTTATTTACCAATGTAAAAAGAGGAACAAAACTTGTTTTGCATACATAAATATTCAAAATAAAGAGAAAGTCACAACATAAAAGCATATAGGTTTTATCCACCCATATACTCGTAAAAAATGTGTAGGCAGTAAGTAATAATTATGGAATTACTTATCTTGATTTACTAAAAAAACAATACATGAGTATTTAAAGGAAAAAAAACTAAATCCTAATAAAAATAAATAAATTTCTAAATAAAAACTTTAAATCAGGAATAAATTTTTTAAATAAACAAATCTACGTTTATTATTCAATCAATCTATAATTATAGTACATTAAATGTACAATATTCACACTCATATTTCAATACTCCTCTCAAGTTGAGGAATAAATCCTCCATCCCCAATTTGGTTATGAGATTATGAAAACTTGGAATATTAAGTCGTTTCATCAACTTATCAGCCACTTGTTGTTTGGATGAAATGTATAACATGTATATTAAACCTTCTTTTAATTTTTCTTTAATGAAATGAGATTATGTGCAATCTTTGTTGCTGACTTATTATTATAATAAAGTTTCATGGGTCCGTCCAAATTAACCTTTAAATTATCTGAGATAAATTTTAGCTATAATAATTCACATAACCCTTGTGCCGTGGACATAAATTCTATTTTACTCGATGATCTTGCCACCACATTCTGTTTTTTCTTCTCCATATTACTAAGTTTCCACCTAGAAAAGTACAATATCTAGTTGTTGATCTTCTATCAACAAGAGAACCTATATAATCTACATCGTAATAGGCTTCAAGAGTTAGTCTTTTATTTCTTTTGAATAGTATTCCCTTTCCAAGCTTACACTCAAGAAATGTAAATTTTATAAGCGGCTTAAAAATGATATTCCTTTGGTTTATGCATAAATTGACTAATGACACTCACTAAATGAGCAATGTCTATTTTTGGTTCCTTTTCAGCCTTACATAACTTGTAATTAAGATCCATTGGAGTTGTTACTGGTCTACACCTAATTTTTCCAATTTCTGCCAACAAATCAGTTATATATTTTTGCTTAGATATGAAAATTCCCTTATTAGAGTAGGCTACTTCAATCTCAAGAAAATACTTCAATCTTCCTAACTCCTTTAGTTCAAATTCATGAACTAGTTTTTGTTTCAGTTCTTCCTTCTCCTTTTTATCATTTGCAGTCATTATAATATCATCAACATAAACTAGAAGGATTGTGTTAGTCTCTCTTTGAATGTTTAATAAACAAAGTGTGATCTCCTTGACTTTGCTTGTATCCAAATCACTTCATAACCTTGGTGAATCTTCCATAGCAAGCTCTAGAGGATTGTTTCCGTCCATAAAGAGCATTTTGCAGTTTGCACACCTTATTTTTTTCTATCTCATTCAAACCCAGGTGGAATATTCATGTAAATTTCTTCTTCTAGGTCTCATGTCTCATGGAGAAAGGCATTTTTAATATCATATTGTAGAAGCTTTCAATCAAAGTGGACAGCTAAAGACAAAATAATTCTTACAATATTCATTTTAGCAACTGATGCAGAAATCTTTTGATAGTCTATTCCATAAGTTTGGGTGCATTCCTTAGCAACTAAATTCACTTTGTACTTTTCAATAGACCCATCAACCTTATATTTTACTGCAAATATCTATTTGCAATCAACAATATTCTTTTCTTTGGGTTTTGTCAATAATTTCCCATGTACTATTTTTTTCCAATGCATATATCTCCACTTTCATGGCATCTCTCCATTCTTTCAGTAACAATGTTAGGGACAAGAATAGAATTCAAACTAACAATGAACTTTTAAACCTTTTATGGTTATATGATAATTTATCTAAAGAAACATAATTTGATAAAGGATGAAGAGATTATTTTGTACAGTTTCTAGTACCTTTTCTAATGGCTATTGGAAGATCAAAGTCATTTGAAGAGTTGAAAGTGTTCTCATTTTCTGGTTCAAGTCTATCTGTAGTTTTAAGTTCAGAACTTATTTGACAAATGGACTTATCACATGTCTAGAATTATTTTCCTTCTTGTGTAAACATTGCTCAATCTTGGATTTGAATCTCTGATTGTAACAGTAGTGATCTTATCAATTTCAGCTTCTAATTCTGCCTTAGAATTATTTTTTTTAACTGTAGATTCATTTTTAAAGGTTTCAGTTAGAGAATATGATAGAAAAAATGGTTAGGTTATCATCGCAATCTTTTAAAAGAACTTCGTGGGAACCAATATTAGAAAAAAAATTAGATTCAATGATGGTGACAACAATGGAGATATAACACTTTTTAAATAAAAGGGTTATAATAACTTTTTGAGTTGTTAAAGAACGAAGAAAGACACCTAATAGTCAGGGATCAAGTTTATCTCTATTTTGGTTATAGATATATACAAAGGTTATGCAGCCAAATATCTAAAAACGAAACCATTTGAGATCTTTAAAGTGGGTAAAAAAATTGTTTAGAGTTTCCAGTAGACTTTTGTTCTTTAGAATATGTGAGATTATCATATATGCAGTGACAATTTCTCTCCAATAATTTTTTGGAACTTTCCCTTGAAAGATAAATGCTCAGGTGGTGTTAAGTGCTTATTTTTCTTCTCTGTCACTCCATTATGTTGTCATGAATGATCCCTTTAGATTGAAAAAAATAGACATAATTGATTGAAAAAATCTCTAGCATTGTCAGATTTAAATATTTTTATATTAATCCCAAATTGATTTTAAAACATTGAATGAAAAGTGGAAATAACAGTGCTCAAATCAAATTTTTGTTTAAGCAAATAGAGTCAAGCAACTCTAGCGCAATCATCAATAAAGATTACAAACCAACATGTCCTAGAAATATTAGGTATAGTAGATGGTCCCCATATAAATATGAATTAATTGGAAAGATTGTGACTTTCTATTATTATTAACAAGAAAAGATATATGAGTGTGTTTAGCTTATTTACAAGCCTCACAATACAATTTTAAGGTATCTAGATTTTTAAATATATGGGGAAATAATTTTTAAGACAGAAAATGATGGATGTCCTCAGTAACAATGATACAACCAAAAAAGTGTCTTTATTTGATACACTAAGTAGAGACAGGTTTTTCAACTTTGAATTATTGAGATGATTCAAGATAATAGAATTCATTTCTTTCTTTAGGAAGTTCAATCCTCCTCCCCGAGTCTTGTTCCTGAAAATCATACAAAGACGGGAAAACATTGCAAAGCAATTGAGGTCATTTGTTAAATTTTTTTTACAGAGATAAGACTTGTTGAAAGTTTTGGAACATGTTTAACATTTTTTAAAATAAGTTTGGAAGATAAATAGATTTCTCCATATCCTACAACTGTAGCTGAAGAACCTAAAAGAACAAGAGAGAATGATTCAAAGGGTTTCTCATTTAATCTATATGAAACTCTAATGTCTTGGAGATCAATTGAATTTGGATCAGACATCATGGAGATGGAGATGTAAATTAGCAACCAGCTATCTAATGTGTTTTTCAAGGAGAAAAACAACAATAAAAACTGTTGCGATAAAATTGCAACAATTAAAGTTGCACCCTCTTGAAGATAAAATGACAATAAAGATCAGGATGATAAAAATAAAGATCAGGTCTCTAGGAAAAAACCTAGAGTTCTAATATCATCTGAAAAATGTGTAGATAGTAAGCAATAATTATGAATTATTTTTCTTGATTTACAAAAAAAATAATACATAAGTATTTAAAAAAACTAAATCCTAATAAAATGAAATAAATCTCCTAAAATAAAGGAAATAAATCTCTAAAAATAAAAGAAAATAAATCTCCTAAGAAATAAATCTCTAGAAACAAAAAATTCTAAATTAGAAATAAATCTTTCTAATAAACTTATAATCAAAATTCCTTAATTTTAGAGATTTTTTACAAATAAATTTATTTTTATTATTTCATCGGTCTATATTTATTGTACATTAAATACAATAATTACTCTCATATTTCAACAAACAATATTTACTCTCATATTTCAACATAGATAAAATTGAATGGAAATATGATACTTCCATTCTTATTGTAACTACTAATTGGAATTGAATGTGCATTAGAAAGGAAGAGCAATTTAAGATGTAAAAGTGTACATACCTCCAAGCATGAATTGAAGAGGGTAAAAATTTATTGAATGTGCATTAGAAAGGAAGAGCAATTTAAGATGTAAAAGTGTACATACCTCCAAGCATGAATTGAAGAGGGTAAAAATTTATGATAAAGGTTTAAGTTTTTCTGAGTACTCTGACGGTGACTCTTTTCCACATTAGACTTGCTACATTTAGGATCATCACGTACACCACCTAAAGAAGAGAGAAAGAAAAGGAAATAAAATAAGATATCACAGCTTCAACCTNTATATATATATATATATATATATATATATATTAGCATAATATTAAGTATTAAACATAGGAGAGTCCAATAGAAAAAAAATTAGTTCATCAGCTGGGAGAACCTCAAGGCTTTAAGTAGCTTATCCTACTCAATGACACAGATAATACAATACAAGCAACAGGATCAAAATGTAACAATAAAAGTATCTTGCCTATACAGAAGATTTTCATGTTGATAAAGCTTCAAAAGGTGCATCTATTGTAGGCTTTTCTTCCTAAGGATCATGGTCTTGAACATTTTTAATAGCTATCACTCCACTAAGGGTTGCTGATTTTCTGCTATACACTTTTATGTTGGTCCTACCAGAATCATAGTCTCATAAAAAAAAGAAATAACAAACCTATCTCTTGGTAAACTTGCAAAGTAGAAACTTAATTATTTAGTTTTCTAAATCAATTATACTGTGGTTTTACATATCTGATAGTTCAAATTCCTATGCAGTCCGTGTCACTAAATGGTAATTAAATTTAAACATAGTATCTGTTGGGTCAAACTTCTTCAAAAGCACTTTTAGAAAAAAAATTAAAATAAGTTTCTTAATATGCTGAAATTAACTTATACACAAGTTAAAATAAAAATTTAAAGAAGTTATATGAAAACTTTTAGGAATTAGCCAATTTTAATTTATGAAAAACTCATTTCATTTTTTCTTCTTATTCTTGAAGAAGTGTTTTTTTAGAAACTTCTCCAGACATAGCTTAAATAATGATAACTTTTTTTAACACAATCCAGAGACAATTTCTCTGTCATTATATCATACAAATGAAATGAATCCAAATAGTTAGTGTAAGAAACTCTGACTAGGCAAGTATCAACAAGCACAATTGCACATTTTAATTCCACCAAACCAGATTAAAACCCAGTAAATTCAGCACCCACTTAAAACTTTGTGCTTTTAAGAACATGCATCATAAACTTTAAGAAGCAGCAAAGATGGAGAGAAATTTCCACCTTTAGATAATGAGCAAGAAGCATGTTGGTTAGTCATTGACTTCTTGTGTACTTCATCATTTCTTGGAAGCTTCCCAGGTACTTTAGGCGGTGATATGGGAGGATTTGACTTTGGAGTCAGGGAGGGTATCTTGGAATTAACATTTTTGGATACAGTAGAAGCCTTCCCAGAAGAAAGTCTAATGACTTCTTCCAAGTCAAGGTACTTCACTTTGCGTCTTCTGATAGAATGTGGTCTTTTAGAAGCCCACGAGACAAGATCCTGATTCACTTTTAGCTGTGAAGTCGAATCATGCTTGGATTGGCAAGTCTCACAGAGCCAGTCCTTAGGAATTATTGTGGTATTAATTTGGATGCAACGACTGAAATGTGATAGCATTGATTAAGAAACAAGGTTCTATGTTGAACTTATACCGCAAAGGCATACATAAAAAACATTGGTCAAAAGCCAAAACCAATAATTTATCAGATCATATGAAAATGTGTAAAATTATTACATCAAATTAAATTGTAAATTTGCATTTTTCTTAATCTTTCTTTAATCTTACTAATAATGCAAATAATATATTTACAGCTTTTAAGTTCTCAAGCTTCCTGGCAAAAGTATGTAAATTCGAATAGATAAGAAGACACATATACCACTTGCCTAATTTTTTTCGCATTAATAAGTTTTCTTAATAAGACAAGAAAGTAATTATGCTAAAACAAAATCAAAGACTGAGAAAAAATTTAAGTAGAAATAAGAGAATGGCCAAATGGAGATTATTACGCATGTCGATTTGTGTTGCATTTCGAGCAAGTAACAATTGATTCGATCAAACCACGAGCACCGCATGTATCGCATGGTTCAACCTGCAAGGGATAATGAACACAAATATATATTTGATTAAGTCCCAGAAAAGTCTTACTCCATAAAAATAAGGGACATGAGGAGATATATTGTAATGGAAAAGCTTATTTGGTGAACTATGCTTCAGGCAAACATTCCATTTGAATACATTGATTCTCTTTGGAAGAAATTTGATATCCAAGAAAAGTAGGAAGCAAACTGTAATTCCCAAGTCAAGTGGGACTTAGACTCCATACAATAATACCCCAGTTCTTATCATACCACCATCTCTTATGCAGATTTTCTTTTTAGACACTAACTATAATTTCGATACCAATTGATAAGCATCTAATAAGCAATTTTTCCTTAAAAGTTAGTTGTCAAGTGGGATTATGGAAAATCATACACTTAAAACTCCACCAATCATCCCAGCATGTGAAATTTAAACATCCCATTATACCCAGTTTTTATCACTTCGTAAAGGGAAAAAATTGAGTCTGAAGAAATTGCTATTGCATTCTAAAATAAACCAAGTTCAATATATTACAAACTTGATGCATGTATGAGTCATATCAACAAACATCAAACATGGTAATTAATTAAAGCAAATGTGTGTAGATGAAGGAGGAATTTTAACAAATTATTTACTCTAATAACCCATGGGCTAATCCATTTGCCAACTATACCCCTAACATCATCATAGTCTCTGTTTATAGTCTCTGTTTTGAATCATGACATGAAAGTTTCTTATTGTTTCAAGGAAGTATTATTCAAAAGTAATGAGTAAGTAATAAGTAAGTAAGTAAGAAGTGTTAGAAAATTTTGATTCCTGTAACAAATTTCACAACACCACCCGATGTTCTAAGGAAGCAAACCCCAAGCAGAAAACCAACAATACAAAATGATAAATGGACACTTAAAAACAAGTAGAGACTAAAAATGTTTTCTCTCTTTTGTTTACCTTGATATTTTTCTTGGCTGGCTGCATGTTGTGGCGGTTCTGTAATTAGTTCAAAGGAAAACAAAGCGGAGAAAGGGTGAGTCTTAAGAAACTTTTGAAAAAAAAAAAAATGAAAGCATTACAGTTTCAGTACGAAAGATGAGTATGCATGAATGAATGCAGACCTTGTTCGATTCCACAGTTGTGACTTCACTGAAACACTAATGCTTAACCGAATAATACGAAAAAGTCTGTGTTTGAGTGAGGAAAAAGCTATTTATCCTTTCTTCTTCACTTCTACAACAGTATCCTGGATGAAAGAAAAGAAAATACTTTAGCTCGGTGATTTCATTTCACAACACACATCATCCTTATTTCTATTCTCTGTTAAGCAATGTGTGAAACTTCCTTTCATTACCTCTTCTGGGTTAAGCAGAAAATGAGAGAAGATGAGAGAGAAAACTGTGGGTGAAGATCAAAAGATTAAAACCGTTTTGGCATCTTGTGCAGGTCAAACAAGAATCCAAAGCAGAATAACGAATCAGGGTAATTCTTTTCTGATCATTTTTATCGTGTGTTCTTTCCCATTCCCATAAGAAAGTTAAATAATTTAATAATATTGAATGTTGCATTTAATAAATATAATTTTTTTTTTATCTAATTAATTTTTTATTTTTTTATTTATTTAATTTCTCTCTTTTATAATTTTTATTTATATATAAATTATAATTAAATCTATTTTTATGAAAGAGATATATTTGTAAAAAAAAAATTATAGAACTTAAGTTTCAAAATAAAATAACATAATATTAATTATTATGAAAGTATATGATTTTAACTTTCATAATTTTGAGTTATAATTTCTTTTTTTTTTAAGGTAAATTTTAATCTTTTTAATTATAAAACAAAAATAATTAATTATACTTTCTAATAAAAGAATAAAAAAAAAATGGAACTTAGGATTAATAACTATGTTGCTTCGTTAAAATGGTCAGATTTACACTATTACTTACTTTACAAAAAGAATTAAAAATTGTTCCTAAAAGTCAAGAAGGAATAAAATTATATATATTATTCTGCACCTTTACATGCATAACTTGTATCAACCAATAACCAGTAGTTATTGTTTTATCTTTTTGGATAAGATGGCATAAAAAATTAATTATTAAAATTTAATCTATTTCAAATACGTTCTAATGAATTAATTTCAAATTTAAATATTTATATTTTTAATTTAATCTAATTAATTCAATTCGTATTAGATAAGAAATATCTTATTTTATAGATTTTAAAATTTTAAAATTAATATTTATTAAGATTTTAAACATGGATTAAATTGATAATGTAATAATCGAATTTGAATTATTTGAGTTTGCATTGGTCAATTAAGTTTGAACTTGTCCGAATTTTAATAAATTGAATTTGGACAAATAATTTAAGTCGGGTCCTATAAAATTAATTTTAATAAAAAAAATTATTTAAACTTAATTATTAAATAAATATAAATTTAATCTAATTTAAATTTAAATTAAAACTTAGAATCGGAAATAATTTAAATTAATTTGATTTAAATAGATTCAAATTTTAGATTCTAATTATTTTATTAAATTTAAATTGAATTTGAAATTCATTCTCACTCGTATTTTTATATAAGAGTTATAAAAAAATAATCATATTATTTATCATATATATAATATAAGAAGCATCGTTCACTTTAAAAAGTAATTAAAATAAATTTACTAATTATTTATTTTATTGAGATGTAATAGTTTAAAATAATAATTTATTCTAACTATTAAATAATAAAAAAGTAAATAATGAAAATTAAAAATAAGATTTTAACTCATTTGAGATTCATCTTCTCTTTTATATATATATTAAAAAAATTATTTAAAAAGTAAAAAAAATTATTAAAATAATACATTCTATCTGTTTTAAATACATTTATTTTTAAAATGAGTATATATATTAAATTGAGCTACTTGATATATAAAATAAATTAAGAAAATAAAAATGTAGAGTTGACTAACTAAATGAGTATGTGTCAGAAAGTTATTTTAAATTTTGAAATTGTAACGGTTATATTGAAAAAAAAAAAGAGAAACTTACTGAAAAAGAAAATTAATAATGCATAAATGTGCATATACATGTGGAAAAAAAAAAGAAATTATTAAATAATAATTATAAAATAATTAGTTAGTGAAAAAGAAATATTTTTTATTAATTTTTATATTTATAATTTTTTCTATTTTTTTAGTTAAAATATTAATTAGAATTTGTTTTTGTATTATTTATCCATTTTAGATTTTAGGATTTGAGAGTGAAGAGAGTAGAAGTTTTTACTAAATTAGGTTATATACATTTTTTTTCTCACATTAAAAAAATTTTTACACTAAAAATTATATATATACAATTTTTTCTTTTTAAATATTTAATATTTACTTTGATATATTTTCATAATTATTATAAATTTATAATTATTATAAGTTATACACGACAAATTTATAATATCTTTTCCGTAAAGAAAACTGAATGAAGAAAGTTAAGAAAAATTAAATTACAGAAATAAAAATCATAAACGTATAATGATAAATGATTTTATTCATATAATGCGATCTTAATTAAATATATTAAATTTGTTAAAAAAAATTAAACTCTTGAAAATCTTTCTTATTTCGTATATCATACAAATTAATGGATGTTTTAGATTACCAAAATTCTTAAAATAAAATACTATAACTTAAATATATATATATAATATTTTTATTTTATTATTTAAAAAATACAAATATGTAATAATATAAACAGACAAATTAATCTACTATATACAACACATTCTGACCAGACCAAAGAGAAATTAAATTAAATTAAATTCACTTTAGCAACTTTGAATGACAAATCAAATCAAGAAAATATTTCAACATTCTCCTTAACAGTTTAAGTGATTCAGGTTAAATGGAAATACAAAAATAAATTATTCATATTAAATCCTGAACCTTTAAATTATATTAATATAAAAAAATTCTCTTCCTATTTTTAATAAGAACCAAAATCCTTCTTTTTGTCCCAAGTAGATTTTAGGAAAAAAAATATTAAAAAGAAAACACGAACTAACACCTTTAATCAACACAAAAGAACTTAACATATCCAGAAGCATATTTATTTATGCACAGTAAAATACAGTATCACATTTTGTTGATCATAATAACAGGTCAGAATCATGCACACAAATAGAGAGTTTTCAGCCCCACCAGCAGAGAATCATCACGAAGCCTGAAAAGAAGGATATGAACAAATTAATATTCATGAACCCACCATGGCTATCATCTGTGCCAACGCCTGAAGGACTCATGCCACTGCCAATCCCTCCCAATACACCTGGTGTTGAACTGTAGGAAGAGGAAGATGTGCCTGACAAAGGTGTGGTTGTTCCCGCGGTTGTTGCAGTGCCTGCAGTGCTGTTCAAGAAAAGGATCCAATGCTGACAATATTGTTAGCCACATGCATTCATAAAAGTAAATAAAGCCATTCAAACACAATCAAAATGTTTTAGAAACTAAAATACATCATTTTTCTTTCAAATTTAATTTCTCTTCACTCAGTCCTTTTTACACTGTAAATTTATCTGAAATCAATATAGACTTAGACTTTTAAGATATATATCATAAAAATCAATAAATTTAATATATTTATAAATTATAAATATGTTATAACAAAGATAAACATCTTTTACATTATCCATCCATACAGATTCTTTTCCTAAATAATTTTATTATGTAATATTTTTTTATATATATTAAAAAGAAAAATTACCCTCAGAATTTAAATTTCAACAAACTAAATTCTGATAATTATAGTGAAACAGCTCCATTCTTGTATTTAAATTGCCAACAATTATATATTATTTTATTTAAATAATATTTTGTGAAAAAAAAATCTTTAACTTGTGACAAAAACTGAATCTTATTTTATTATTTACAAATAGATATTTATTTATAAATTTACATGACTAAATTTGTAATAACAAAGATCAAAACTTTGTATGACACAAAACATCATGGAACTGGAATTTATGTAGAAAAAGGCAAAGCCATAACTAGATAGGTTATGATTTGGGTCTAAAGTTTGTAACATTATTTTTACTTCTAAATTGGTTTAGTGAAGGTAGTGTTGTTCTTCATATTTCACTTATATTTCACTTATAAGAGAAGTTATAAGAAAATGTTTTATCACAAATAAATAACTATATTCTAACATTTATCATCCTCCCATATATTTTTTAAGATTAATGAAACATAAATATCATACCATTATTTTTAGAGTCTTATCAACACTTATTTATCCTCTTATTACATATCATACTAATTCTCATTAAAAAAAATATCTTTGTACCAACTCATACCATTTTAACTTTTGAATAAATTTGACTATGTTCCATTTCCACAAGAAGGTCAATGTATAATGAGCAAGGAGAAATATCACTGACAAGTGAAATCATGGTAACCATATTTTAAATTCACACGAAATAGAAATAGTCCTTTATCAAGAATTGAGTTATGTTCAATGAAAGGATGCAAATTCATTGTACAATGTCCATTAATATTTTTTCTGAAACTTTGGTTTATTTTTTCTATGGCAAATAATACTAAAATCTTTAGTTTTGTGATTTCGTTATAAGAAAAAAAAAAAAAAAACTAGTAACTCTTTCTTGAAACAATGTTCTAGAATTTTGGTGTAAAAAAAAATATTATTAGCAGGTTACATAGATGTATAATAGGTGTTTAATATGGAAAATTATACTTAAAAATGGAACAGTTAACATCTCAGCATAAATCATAAAAAAAATATTAAAGCTATTAAAAAAATAAAATTATGAAGGTAGGTATAATATATACATGGATAAAGAATTAAAATAAAATAAAATGAAAAAAATATTTAAAATTGACTATGTCACTATCACCACTTAAAGTATTGCTCTCACTTTTACTTTAATTTTTTTAACTTATTATACATGTTAGCTTTTCATATATTCTTTCTAATAATTTTAACTTTTTTTTGTTTATTATCTTTTGTGAGATAATTAAATTGGGGTAAGTTATAATGATATTTATTTTATATTTAAATGTTTATATATTTGTATGGTTACCAGTAATAACTTAAACACCACTAATATTATGAGACTGAGTACTTAACAACAGCACAAAATTCAAATACTATAAACTTTTTTATGGAAAACATGAAAATTTTCTTTTAACACATGTTTAAATAAGTTTTTTTTTTAATATCCAATAATAAAAAGAATTTCAAATCAAATACGTAATAAATTATTAAATTTCCCCTTATTATATACATGAATTTTTTTTAAACTGATCTCTAGAATATTCTTTTATTTTTTTTAATCCAATTTATTTTTCATCATAAAAATCAATATATTTTCATTGTTACCGACTCTATCAACATAAATAAATAAAAAAATTATATATTCTTAATTATTCATGTGATACTTATTTCAACTTAGCCATAAACTGAAGTAGGTATTAAAGAATGACTTTAATCAAATTGTTTAATTTTTTAGATACCTAATTAAAAAAAATTTGAATGCTCAACATAAAAATCGATTATACAAAATATTTAAAATTTATTCAAAACAATTCCAATTCCACTTTATTTTTCAATTTTAAATTTGAATTTTTCTTATTTTCCTCACTTTGTTTCCATTCAATCAAAGATAACACTAGAATTTTCTAAGATTATTGGTTCATATCCCGAACATTATCTACAAACTTTTTGTTTTTGGTTATCTCATCATCTATCATGTACCCAGAACAATTATTGATCCATGACTCATAAAATAAAAAATAAAAAATTGAAGGGTGCTCATAAACCCTATTTTTTACACTTTTTTTTTTACATCTCATTAGTTTGTTGGTTCCTGAAAAGGCATATAAATGGGATAAAAAGAACACAATTGAGACAAATTTGTCTTATAATTTTTCTTTTTGTCACATCTTCATAAGATTCAATGTTTTCCTAAATCATTGGATCCCAATTACTTCAAAACTATGGTGAGATAAAAATTAATATTCTTATGGTATTTTTTATTCCCAAATATTTTACAAAAATCTTAATATTAGAAAAATAAATTTAATTTATTTAATAGGAGTTACATAAAATTTTATTAACTAACCAAAAAAATATTTTAAAAGAATCAAAGGGTGTAAATTAAAATCACTCTGGTAAAAAATAAATGAGCAATGAATGAGTCTGCAGCATCATCATGCAAATTGGTCAAATAAGAAAAAGAGTTTGGCCTACAATGGACCACATAGTGCAAAATAAATAAAAGTAATGCTAGATTTGGACTTAGCCTAAGAAAAAGCAATGTTATTTATCCTTTTACAAGAATGGAAGATACTCAAATCTTAAAAAATTATCCATAAAAAAAAAGTAATAATACCTATAATCATTTAATTATAACTATTACTTTAAGAAAAAAGAAATATAATATCAAATCAAATTTGGGATTCAGAAAAAAAAAAAACCATACACAAATTACAAAAATAAAAATTTAATTTAACAAGAAAATAAAACCACAGTTTCATAATTATATAACATAATAAGAGTGTCTTATTCATATATTATTATATAAAAATAAAGTAATAATAATTTAAATCTTTTCATAAATTGGTATCATTATATTCACTTTATTCGAATATAAATATCATTGCAACCACTTTATTTGAATATTCGGAATCCTCCACTCATACATTTTGATTGAGAAAGTAATAAAGACAATTTTATTTATTTATTTATTTTTAATATGCACTTAAGATATTTTATGTGAATTTTATTAAATGACCTTCATCTATTCACATCATGCTTTTACATGATCACACCTTTAAGTCATAAAATATAGTTAAAAATATTAATAAAGAAAACATTAATACTATATTATAAATGCACAACAAACCCAACTTCACACACAAAAATAAACCTGTCATTGAATAGTTTTCTTAATATTATACAATAATATATAAATCAAAACTGAACTTTCACCACCAAGACATATTGTATTTATAGTTACTAACTTATGCAATTTTTTACTTATATAATACTTTTGCAACTAAGAAATATAAGAAGACAAAATTAAGAAATATAAAATAAGATAATTATCACCAGAGCATAAAAAAAATTATGGTAGAAATAAAAATAACTCTATACTTATATAGATAAATTTATATTATTTAATTTAAAAGGTTTGTTATATAAATAAATTTATATTATTTAATTTAAAAGGTTTGTTATAATTGTTCATGTGTTATTCAATCTACTCACTCTCACTCTCTCTCACGTTCGAATTAACGAAATCAACTAAATCTCTCTATAATAAAAATGTGTACAATTAAAAGTTAACAAAATCTCTACATAATAAGAATGTGTATAAAATGAGAACAAACCTCATCTCATAACTCACCTTATAAATCATCTTATAACTTACCTCATAAAGCAGTTTTATGAAATTATGAAATTGAATTAGACTCAAAATTCACCTTATTATATTTTTTTTAACTTAAAAAATAATCTTTCAAAATAACTTAAAAAATAATCTTTCAAAATAAGCTTATATTTTCTTAAAACTATTCCCTACCACACCAGAGCAATCCTTTCATATGAATGGTTTTGAAAATCATATACATTAGACACTGGTCAAGCTGAGAATATGGCAAAGAAATGAATGATGCACCCTCTCCCCCACTTCCTCACAAAAGAGAACCTTTTGTGGGGGATATATAATTTTAATCTAAGCATATATAGCTCTCAGTCTCCATTATGAGAAAAGTAAAGTTAGCTATCATATAAAGTCACTAGCCACTATGGTACTATATGTGTATACTACAGAACATACCAGCTACCATATAGAACTTTAGGCAAAAGAAAATAAAAACTAAACCAGTTAAGTGGGAAATTTGTAAAGTTGTTTAAAGGTTTAGAAGAATCAAATGCCAAACTAAAAGGCAACAGAAGATGAAGAACAAGAGGGGTTCATAATGCATACCTGGCGCTTGCAGGGTAGGAACATCCTGCAGAACCTGCTCAAAAAAACAAAAACAAAACATATGGGGATCAAAAAGCAGGGTCAGATTTTGTTTTTCAGTTTTTTTTTCCTTGGTTTACTGTTAGAGTTGCCATGATATCCTTGGAAATCTAAGAATTTTGATATTGGTAACTAGTTAAATGAGTTTAAGTAATCTAAAGAGAAAGATTCTAAATATCAGTACTAAAATCCTTAATTCAATGATTGGGACCTAGTTAACAACATATTGGATTTGTGAAGGACCATTTGAGTTTAATTTTGACAAAAACACATCCCTTAAAAACGGCTAACTTTTTTTAATATAGCTAAATCTCAAATCAATATTAACCAAAATATGATCAATCCTCAAACCACCAGGATAATGAGTACAGTTTAAAAAGTCCAAATTTTGTATCTAGAGGTCTCAAAACAAAATTTTCCAAATAATGGTAATTAAAAAAATACTTAAAGCCTTGAACTTTCAAGGATATCATGAAATTCCTCTTTTACTATGGCCAGTTTTAATATGAAAGAAAGTGGAAGAAAACAGTGTAGTGGAGGATATACTGGGATCTGATGCAGTAACAGTGGCGGTTCCTGCGAAGTCACAAGACCCTTGAGCTTGACCCTTCCTTTGGAAATAGCTGTTAACTGCATAATTACAGTGAGCTCTAAGAGTGTTGGGTTGGAAACAAGGGCCATTTTGGTGCAAAGGATTACAATCAGCTCCAGCTCCACAAGCATAGTCTAAGGTCTTCTGCAGGATGGTATCACTTCCATCCTTGCAAACGCACCAAGTGGCACCTATCACATTCCAAATAAAAACTTTAAGCCAAAAAGGAAATTACAAATTACAACAAATACACACTCTCTGCATATGCTTGATACATGGTAGCTTTGTTGTGTACTAAGAAATGATAAAAATGTTGTGACAGGGGGATCTAACATAAAAAGGGAAGATCTTAACCAGTGTTTAACCAAAAAGCATAAACAAGACAAAAAGATGCTTTGTTGGTACAGATGAAAGAAGGTAAAACGTGGCTGTTAATAAAAACTTCATATGCTCACTTGAAGAGCTAGTGAAGGCAAAAAGAAGCACTACTGCAAGAGCAAACAAGGCCATGCTGCTGATTTTTAGAGGTGGAAGGAGATAGATGAGGTTGTTTGGAAGAGGAGCAATGGTTGCTAGAAAAAGAGAAATGACAGTGTGAGATCAGAAGATGAGAATGACAGAGAAAAAAAATATAAAAGAGATGATTTTGATTTTGATTTTGATGTAATAAAAAGTTGTGTAAACGGTGGTGGAATGATGGACCCGTTTGGTGTCTGGTTGTGAGTACTTCTTTTGGTACTCTTGCATTTATATAGTTACTGCTACAAGTTGATGTGTGCTATTTATGGTCTCAGGTTCCTTCACTTGTGTCACAAAGGACCAAAATGTTTGCATAGAAACTAGAAAAAAATCTTTACAGAATCCGTGGCATGAGCAGAGAAGAGAGAAATTGTTGTAAGCGTGTTTATCTTGTTAACACACAACCCAATGAACACTCCGCAGGTAAAAACTATGGTTTAAAGTTTTCAAAGTTCAATCAGATTTTAAGGAACTAGTTTTAATAAAAAGAAGTTATATTTTTTAATATAGTATATAAAAAATATATATATATATATAAATTTATAAAATTTAAATTTAAATTTCACTTAAAAATGTCGTAAATCATAATATATAAATAAATAATATATAAAAATAAAAAATATAATTCATTAATAATAAATAAAATCAGTTAATAATTATAAATCTCTTAAAAATATTAACTATATAATAAAAAGATATCTGTTTGATAAATTTGTTGAAATCTTTTACCTATCTTTTCATATTATAATTGGTTTCGATTAAATTTTGTTATGATTTGATAATTTTTTTTTTAAGATTTAGATTAAACACTAAATTGATTTCCAATTCAACCAAATGATCGATTACTAGATTTGTCAAGTATGTTTGTTGTAATTTGTATTGTCATAATATCAATTCTTAATATATGGTTAAAAGAAAATAAACTGAACCATTTTTAAAAACAAGTTCAGTTTAAGCCAAATTATTCTTTTTAAAGGCTGAGTGTCTTTTTTTAGTCTTTTTTTTTTCTTCTTTCCCCTGACTTTTTTTTCTTCAAAATTCAATGAAATAAAATTTAATAAAACCCCTAAATTTATAATATCTATTTTACTCACAACATATAATTTTAAAAAAATATAGTTCATAGAAGAAGACCAGTGATCATAATTATTGAATAAGAATTTTTCTGTTTTTAATGTGTATTCAATTCTAACTTTATTCATAACATATTTTTTTATCAATTTTTTTTTTAAATTTTATTCTAAAATCTTATAATTTTCATAACTATGAAATAATTTTTTTTAAAACTTTATGATCAAAATTTAAATTATTTAATTTTTCTTGTAATTCAATTTCGTTTTAAATTATCTATTTTTTTATATAATAATAAATAAAAACTAAAACTTTAAAAAAAATCTTAATTTTGTTTCTATTTTTTTAATAATAAATAAAAAGTAAAATTTTGAAAAATGAAAATTTTGTATGAATGCAAACAAGTTTAAGAGAAGGTTGATGACAATTCAAATGGAAGATACAATTGTAATTTGGGTGATGTAAAGTAAAAGTATGAAGTCCACTTTTAAACTCCTTACACCAAATCTCTTTATTGAAGAGATTTGACATGACACTTACATGAAAGCAGTGAAAAAAAAATTAAAGGATTCTCAATATAGGAAATAGGAAATATTTATTATCACATCTCTTAAACAAACATATATAATTGAATAAGATTTAAGGACTTTAAGAAAGATTGTTGAAACTTTAACAAACAGTATTATCATGTCTCTTACTATTTTGTTAAATTATATGTTCATGTTATAATGAAATTGTTATCTAATTTTCATTAGATATTTATGTATAATTTTATTTATTTATCATATAACAAGTTATAATTGTATAGATAATGATAAAATGATAAGTCTTTTATGTAGTTTTAATAATGAATTAGTATATTTTATTATAATTAACATGTTTTATGATTATGAATAATTTTTTTTTAAAATAAAACAAAGGTACATCTACATTAAATTAATGTGAATATGTTGTTGAGATATTAAATGAATTTGGAACAACTTGCTTTGACTTTATAGTGTGTTCAGAGTGAATGATCCATTATTTCATATTAAGAACAAAAATGAAAATACTAATAAAAATAATAATGTGCAAGAAATAATTATTTGTAAAGTCCTATAAAAGAAATTATGTTACAAATTAAAATTAATATGGGACAGTGTAATAGTTACATTAAAATTAACTTTTAATCTCTCTTTATGCAACAGAAATACTATTCAGCAAGAAAGATATATAATAATTTTTTCCAAATCGAAAAAAATATTATGAATTTTGAGATAAATTTATGTGCTGATTTTTCTCTCTCTTCTCATAAAATGAAGATTTGCGAAAGAATGTTATAAATATAATAAAGAATGTTATAAATATAATATTTAAATATTATGATATATTAATTAGGATAAAAAAATAATATTTTATTTATTTATTATTTATTATAATAATAATTAAATTAAAAATAATAAATAATTATCAATATAAAAAAAATATTTTTAATAATATTATAATTATTAATAATATTTATATTTTTATAATAATGATAATTAATTAATTAAAAAATAATAATAAAATATAAAATTTAATAATAATTATTTTATTTTAAGAATAATAAATAATTAAAAATAATATAAAAAAAATTATTTTACTTTTTTTTTACTTTTTTTTTTTCTTAATCTAAACAATCTTATTTTTCTTTTATTTTCTTTTTATTTTTTTATTTTTCTTTTCTCTCAAATCCATTATTCGATTCAAAGAAACTCATAAGAAAATTAAATAAGAATCCAATATAACACTAAACTGATGTAATGCAAAAGGAAGAGATTTTTTAAATTAGCAATTCGAAGAAAACACTTTGTTCAAACTATCTCTCTTCATATGCATTGCTCTTTAACTAACACATGCAAAGACAAATTGCTATGAACAAGTATTATGCCAATATTGTTGAGTGTGACACACTAATAGTGTCATTATTCTTGGTACATCCACTTAGAAGTATATAAAAAGGCACAACTACATTGTTGCCAATTTTTTCATTAATTTTAAATATTTTATAGTTAATTTTAAATAATTTTTCAAATTTACAAAAATATAAATTATTCATTTATATTAATTTTTTATTTTTAAATAATAATATTTCAACCATTCATTATTTTATTTAATTATTATATATTTTTTATTGTTTCAAATTTATTATAAAGTTTTTACTAATTCTTTTCTTTTCTTTTTAATTTAAATAATTTAATTTTTCACTTTATTTAATAAAACTAAACCAAAATAGTTAATATATTTAAAATTTTATTGGGACGTAAACATATATTTTAATTTTACCCTTATTTTTTTTTTTTTTTCACTTAAGAGACACATTAGAAACTACAAATACTCCCTGAGAGAGGAATAAGCAAAACCCTGACTCAAAAACCTGAAACTTGACTCACAGAGCAACAGGTTTCCACGGCCTTTCATCTACTTCGTCCTTCCTTTGAAGAGCTACCGATTCTGATTGAGTTTAAGGAAATTCAAATTATCGAAAAATGTTGATTCAGATTCCTCGCCTTACCAACTCTCTCAGAGACCCCTTCGATGTCGACCAGTACTACCTTCATCGCAGAACCATTCTCCACCACCAAAAGCCTCGCAAGTAATCCATTTAATGGCATTCTTGATTTCATTTTTTTAGTTTTTAATCATTTTCGTTCTGTATGTTCGCCGATAAATAAAAAAAAAAAAAAAAAAAACACTGAAAATTGAGAATAGTCCAATGGTAAATTTCCCGAGTTTCCGGCAACCGGACACGGAGTTTGAGATGCTGCTATTGATTTTGGCTTTATTATTACTTTATAGTGTTCTCTGATTTTCACTCGTGGAATTTATTGATTGATGATTTTTTTTTTTGGTGTTGAATTTTGGCATTTAGTTCTGCAAGTTCTCTTGACGAATCGGAACTGGCGCGGAAGATTGTGTACGGGTGGGAAGAAGGTAATGTGCGGTTGTAAGACCAATGTGTTAGTAATTTTTAATTGATGCAAAAGACAGTTGTTAACGATTCCATGTTTGCATTTGATGAATTGGTGAAGCAGCTTCTTCGGAAGTGCGGCAGGCCTACAAGCAGTTTATAGGTGCAGTGGTGGATATGGTTGACGGAGAAATGCGCTCCGAGGAGTTTCACGAAGTGGCATTGGCTGTGTACCGGCTATTTGGCAGGCCTATGGGGGAGGAGGATTACATTGATAAAATTATTTCAGACAAAAAGTAAGTATTTGTTAAATAAGAGTTTTTATTAATGACAGATATGTATAACATATTATTTTTAACAATAATTCAATTCAACATTTCAATTTCATGATAAAGCAAATAACCAATTACAACAATAAAGTGTGGGTAGTATATTAGTAGGAAATAAGATCAAACTATATAAAGGACCAAATCAGAGATAAAATTCAATAAAAGATAAGTCCTTCAAGTAAAGACATTCAGAAAAGGAGTTAATTTCTTCAAATCATTGAGTAGTAGTAAAACACTAACACTATAGGGTCAATGGTGGTGGTGCAAAAATTACATTTCATTTCAAACTTGTTAACTCACTTATTGACTTGGGAGTTTATGCGAGTAATAGTTTGACAGCGAGCTAACTCATTTTCTCTACCAAGAATTGTAAACTTGTAAGTCTATCAGTTAACTTGAAAGTTTGACAACCTTGATAATAGGAGTAATTAACCTAAATCCTGATATGGTTGAGGCTGTATTTGTAAAAGTGTGGAAATCCTCTTGAGCGTGAATCCAACAAAAATCTTCAGTCATGTGAAACTGCTGCTCAAACTAGTAAACTAACACAAACTAACTAGTTGATTTTGTGAATTCATTTTTGCACTTTAATGGATTAAGGTAAGGATCCCTTAATCATTGCCTTTGCATTTTCCAAAGTCATTGTTCAATTTTTCATGGGTTTTGGATCTAAAGAATCAACGAGCCTTACTAAATATTCTATAGAGGGTTTTTAGTACACTGTTGTGGAAGATCTCTCTAATTTTAAATTGCCAGGTGCATGTTACAAAATGCAGAGGCTATATAATATGGCTTAAATATATATGATTGCTCATTTTTCAAAACTTTAAACTTTCAGTTTGACATTCCAATGCAGGTTTGAATTACAAAAACTTATTGGACAGACACTTGCTGATGCCAAGTTGAGGCAAGTTGCATCTCTAGCACAGAGACTTTTAAATTTGCAGCCATCGAATAAAAACTCCGCTACTTCTTTGGAAAGGAATCTAGATGCTGATGAGGATTTAGAATTTGGAGCTGATTTGGTTTTTCAACCTCCTGCTCGTTTCTTGGTTGATGTATCCTTAGATGATGGAGATATGATGGATTTTGAAAGCACTGTTTCGTTACAATTTCACAATGAACAGTATGGTCATACTGGCCCAACTGATCATTCTATTGTTGATAGGGAAAAGTTTGACTTGGCTTGGTTAAGAGATGCATGTGATAAAATAGTTAGGGATTGTAATTTACAGCTATCCCGAGATGAATTGGCAATGACCATATGTCGGGTTGTTAATTCTGAAAAGCCTGGTGAAGAGGTATATTGCTTGGTTTCAATCTTCCTAACAGGTTTATATATAACTACAGTTTTCTGCAATGTCGAAACTTATAATTTTTTCTCTCTCCTTGAAGATAGCTGGAGATTTGTTGGATCTTGTTGGCGATAGTGCATTTGAAACTGTGCAAACTTTTTTATTGGTGAGAATATGCTAAATACACTCCATTTTTAAAATGTTATTGGTAATTGTTTGTGAACTTCATTCTTCCTCCATCCATATCCATCTAATCAATGATGGCTTCATATTCTGTGTCAGGTTTTGTTTTGAAATTCTCTGTTTTCTTTTCTTTTCTATGAATAATTCTTTGTGATGGTTGATGAACTTCACTTTAAGACTGAAGACATACCTATGAACTATCTGTTAGGATACAAGGAGAAGGAGAAGTTTATTAATATAGTTAGAATATTAATGGATTAATTAGTTGGTTAGAGGTGTTAGTTAGATATAAATAGGGGAAGAAGTATAGGAGGGAGGCTAATTTGTTGTCATTGTAAATTGAGCATTGGCTCTTTGAGATAGGAGAAATCCTTTGTGAAGGAGAAACCTTGGAGGAAAGATTCTCTCCTATTTCTTGTTTTTTTCATCCTGTTCAATAAAAATCTTTCTTTTCTTTTTCTTTTCAATTCTTGGTTCCTAACAAGTTGATAGTGAAAAGACTGAAGTTTTTTATGGATTTGTTCAAGGCGTGGTTGACATTTAAGTGTTAATTTGCAGCACCGAAAGGAGATTGTTGATTCTATTCATCATGGCTTATTGGTATTGAAGTCTGATAAAAATGCTTCAAATGCTCAGTCCCGCATGCCTAGTTATGGAACACAGGTATTGTTCATGTTCTTTATTAATTCATCTGTACTTCTTCACTTGTACATAGGGAAATTCATCCCTGTATGCCATCTTTATTTAAAACACTGCCCTGTTTAGCTTTTCTTTGTTTGAGAAGAAATGGGAGAGGGATAGAAGAAAACAGTAAGTTGTGTAGTTTGGTGGGAGAAAGAGAGAGTAAATACTTCAAAAATGGTCGGAACCACTATATTGTTTCTCACCTCATCTCTCTGTCTTGTAATTTTTTTTTTCTATTTCTCTCCACCAATCACCTTTATCTAATTTTCTCACCTATTTCCATTCATCCATATTATTTCTATCTACTCTTTTTATCTCATATTTACCAAACAGAAAATTAAGGAATTGCGTTTTTTAGGTTACTGTTCAAACTGAATCAGGAAAGCAAATTGACAAGCTTCGACGCAAGGAGGAAAAACGAAATAGACGAGGAATAGAACATGCTGGTGATGGTGACTTGTCTGTGCTGGATTTCTCATCTTTACTTCAAGCAAGTGAGAGGAAAAATTTGTTCGATGAGATGATTGGGTCTGGAGATAGGTCCGAGTCAATAGCTGTTACTGCTCTTCCTGAAGGAACTGTAAGGAAGCATTTTAAGGGGTACGAAGAGGTTATTATTCCCCCAAAACCAACTGCACCGTTGAAACCTGGAGAAAAGCTGGTATATTCCCTTTTGTTGTGACTTGTCAGTTACATTTAACTCTTTATTAAGAGATTAGGAGTATTTTTGTTGACGGTAAGATGAAATCATTAATACTTCAGTAACATGACTATTGTCCTTGGATCTTTGGTTATTGTAAGATGATAACTACACCCCAATTACAGAATTTTTTTTCTAATGTTAATTACATATTACTGAATTACATGACTATTGCTTCCCCCGATTCCCAAATTGTCTTCTAAATACTGGTTTATGGTAAGGCATTATTAATGAATATTTCACACAATTACACACTTTCAGATTGAAATCAGGGAGTTAGATGACTTTGCACAAGCTGCATTCCGTGGGTACAAATCACTAAACCGTATCCAGAGCAGGATATTTTCAACTGTTTATGGAACTAATGAGAATATCCTAGTGAGTAATCTATGGTCTATATTTCAAACATAGTAATGATTATAGAAGCCTTTCATTTAGCAAATAGAGAAAAATGGTTACTTTTCTAGTGTAACAAAGTGCTTTTCATGTTGTGGCAGGTGTGTGCTCCCACAGGAGCTGGCAAAACTAACATAGCTATGATTTCAATTCTACATGAGGTGAATAATCACTTGCTTTATATTTACGTTTTCCTGAGAGATATAATTTATTTCCACCGTTGTTTTGAATTGATTTCTTTCCCTGGTGTCATGGGCATGGATTAGTTCAATTTGGAGTTGCAGGATATTCTATCCAAACTGATTAACTGTAGTTGGGTTGGATCAATTTAGATTTTAGCTATCTTGTATCATCAACCCGAACTGAACCAATCCAATGGCTTGGAGAAGGTCATTGGATTTATTATTAAAATAGTGAAAGTTGAAAACATAATACAAAACAGTAGTGTTTCAAGTGAGCAACTTTTAGTTGCTTTAACTTCTCTTGCACATTAACATGACTTATTAATCATTGACTAACAATACAAATAGCCTCTTGGCCTACCATTCCAATTTATGTATGAGTTGAGGGAGAGAATGATTTCTTGCCAGTACCAGAGCAATGCAAGAAGTCAAGAGGCCTAGCGGACCAGTCTCTTGACATTTTCACCACCCAAGTTGATTCCCTTAGAGCTCAATGTTGTCCTGCAAAAATCAGCATGAAAGGTGGCAGCAAACCCAGCAGTAATGACCAAATTCTTCAGGCATCTCTTTTCTTCTGCTGTACCCTTTCACTCCGAACCAATAATCTGGATCAACCTGTATCTTTTTCCTTTGGTTTGGTTTGGGTTATTCATGTTATCAGATTAATCCGGACCCATGTTTTCCTCTAGTCATACTAGTTGTTTGCATTCTTCTTCCTTGATTGTAAATTTGTCTGAGTTTATAGTTTAGTTTGATATTCAATTTCTGTTATATCTTTTGGAAAACGTATATTCATCTTAAATCAATTTTCTAAACTTTTTTTCCATGACAGTGAATGAGCCTAAAATATGTTAGAGAAATTACTTTTTAGTGTCTTTTGGGTTGTTTGTATGAAAATAATGGAGAGAAAAAGTTTGAAATTTGAATTGAAGGGAAAGTGGAAAGAAAGAAAATTTTGAATTTTAGTTTCTAGAACTACACTTTTCTCTCACTTTTTCTTCCACTTTCTCTCCAATCAAACAAGAGAGAAGACATTGTTACCTGTGTTTTCCCTCTGTATTTTCTTTCCATCAAGCTAAGCATTCGAGTAATGTTCTATATTATATTTTAAGTTGACTTCTGTTAATGTTCAGAGAACATAGTGAGAGAAACTTTAGAGAGAATTGCTTAATTTTATTGAATGAGAAAAAAGTTACAATGTTCTGATACAAACTTAGTATTTATACAGGGAAAATCCTAACTATTAACTGATCTAAGACTTACAAGCAACTAAATGTGAGACTAGCTAGCTAAAGCTTACAAGAGAAGGAACTTAAGCTAACTGATGACAGCTGTCACTTTGACATCTGACATGTAATGAGTGATACACTCAACTTCTCTAAAAATTAAAAAATGATTAGAAAATAGATTTGGGCCTAACTTAACCCTACAAAATAAATATATTTTTTAATACTAGTAGTGCATGTCCATTCATATGGAAATGTTGACTTAAGTATTCAAGTTGTATAGAGGTGCTCCCTTAAGTTTTTATGACTACAAATTTTTTTCTAATTAAATGCTTAATGAGAAGTGTTTTGACATGTGTGAAACAAGTGTTGGCATTGGAAACTTATTGCACATTACAAGCTTTTATGTCTCGTGTAGCTGAATTGGTTTGCCATAAATCATTTTAAAAGTCTTGGATTATAGCCTGTATAGTGATGCTCTAGTATTCTTTTTTCAATAAAAATGGTATCCTAGAATATCGATATTAGTTATGTATTGGATTCAAATATGTGAAACAAATTAAAATATCGGTGCTTCATATGCAGTTACTGCTTCCAAAACCCTAATAGCTGTTGTATCACAAAAGTCCTTGCAGGCATGGTCAGTATTTTGATATTATGAAGTTAGAGACATGATGCTGAAAGAAAAAAATTGCTTATTCCATGCATATGTAATTTTTGTTGACTACTTGATTTTCATCTGATGGAGTATTTTAACTGGCCCATACATTTGTTTTCCTGTGGTAAAATGGTGTAACAACTATACAGGAGATAAAACATTTTCAAGGAGTTTGATTTTGGGTATTTAGCGATTGTAGGGCTTTGTTGTCTTCATGGTGTTTCTTAATCATTCAAATTTTTTGTGCTTTTCATATTTTAGCTCTGTGAAGAGGAGTAACTTATTTTCTTTAGCTTTATAAATGACCTGAATGCAGATTGGACAGCACTTTAGGGATGGTTACTTGCATAAAGATGAATTTAAGATAGTTTATGTTGCTCCAATGAAGGTATGTTGGTGCTTGTGCTTCACTTCTTTACATTTCTGTATTCAGGTTTGCCTTTTGTTCCCTGCATTTGTCATTCTAAGTTTAGATTCTTGTCCTTTCTAGGCTTTGGCTGCAGAAGTCACTTCAACATTCAGCCAACGTTTATCTCCTTTGAATATGAATGTTAGAGAGCTTACTGGAGATATGCAACTCTCTAAGAATGAACTTGAAGAAACTCAGGTTTCTTGTTAAGAAAATTGCAAGGTTAGGATTTCTTTGCCAGCATGCAAACTAAGTTAGTTTTTTGTGTGGTTTAAATCAGATGATAGTGACGACACCTGAGAAATGGGATGTCATTACACGCAAGAGCAGTGACATGTCACTGTCAATGCTGGTAAAGCTGTTAATTATTGATGAAGTCCATCTACTCAATGATGATAGAGGTCCTGTGATAGAGGCTCTAGTTGCCAGGACCCTCCGACAGGTAAAACATGTGCCTTATGTTTGTGTTTGCAGCATGTGTATTATTTCCTCTGTTTTTAAAGTACAAATGTACTGCTTAAGTTTATTTCACTTTTTTAATTAGGATAGTTTTCCTTATTACTTGTAATTGAGCCAACTGTGATGCCCATATTTCCTTGGTTAGCATTGATTTCATTAACCAGTATAGTATGCAATTTCTCATATTTCTCATATTGTTGGTCAGTTTTGGTCAAGATAATATGCATGAAGCATGTGAGAATATCATTTCATGCTCTGGCTTGAGTTAGTGTGACAGCTGTTCATTACTTGTGATTGTGTTAGCTGATTGTAAAAGTCAGATAGACTCTAAGGCTTCTTCCTGTACGATAAATATCTGTTGTAAGAACTAGCATTGTAACTTTTGTCCTTTTTTCTCATTTTCAATATGCAGAAAGTTCTCCAAATTACTCTCTCTCTCTCTCTCTCTCTCTCTCTCTCTCTGTTGTAAGAACTAGCATTGTAACTTTTGTCCTTTTTTCTCATTTTCAATATGCAGAAAGTTCTCCAAATTACTCTCTCTCTCTCTCTCTCTCTCTCTGTTTTCTCTGCAAAACATTTGTATAGTTGGTGAATAGATCTTACAATGAGAAATCTAAAGGGTCTTATCTCCAATAATGTTTCTTGTGTTTCTTATATCCTTGTTTAAATTTAAATATTGAATTTTGAGTAGATTAGTTCCTCTCTCTGGTGGTTATGAGCTTACAGATGTAGTTTTGTATTCAAACAGAACTGGGAAAAAATGAAAGAAATCTGTATATTTTTGACAAACATTTATTTAATATTTTTATAGTTGCATTGAGTTAACATATTTTGAAGACTAACAATGCACCATTAGAAATCAAATTACTTTTATGAAATCAGTTTGCAAATGCTGCCTACGGTTTTGGTGTGATTTGAATGATTAGGCAATTTGTGTGGGTGTGATATCACAATGACACTACAGCCAGTTATTATATTGTATTTCTTCTCATTATAATTGGCTTTTCTCCTATTATTGTCAGGTGGAATCTACTCAGACAATGATACGCATTGTGGGCCTTTCTGCCACTCTTCCCAATTACCTGGAGGTGTTTGGTCCAAATACTATATATTTTTTATTATTACCTCTATTGACTTTGATGTTTGGTATGCCAAAATATTTGCTGGCCATCGCTTACATGTTCTTACTATACTATTCATTGTCACAAGGTTGCACAATTTCTCAGGGTAAATCCGGACACAGGCCTTTTCTTCTTTGATTCCAGTTACCGTCCAGTGCCTCTTGCACAACAGTATATCGGAATTAGTGAGCCAAACTTTGCAGCTCGTAATGAATTGTTGAATGATATATGCTATACAAAGGTATTGTTCCATCTCCATTTCTTCAAAACATGATAAATCTTGCAGTGTCAGCTAATTTGATAGCTTTGGCCCCTTTTTGAACCAGGTTGCTGATTCTCTTAGGCAAGGTCACCAGGCAATGGTATTTGTCCACTCTCGAAAGGACACTGCAAAGACGGCTAATAAACTGGTTTGTCATTCTGGAAGCTTTATATAGTCATGTTATTTGATTTAAAGGTCCTTTGTCCTTGTGTTAGTGTTTTTCACAAATCATTATTGTTGTTACTATTTTTCTGTGAATGCAATTGCACTTTATATGTACCTTGCTTTGCTTCTATATCATCACTTTTATGTTGTGGTTGACAGGTTGAACTAGCACGGAGGAATGAGGATTTGGAACTTTTTAGTAATAATACTCATCCACAATATACCTTTATGAAGGTGGTTAAAGTAAAAATTTATTTACATTTTTCTTACAATATCTATGCTTGAGTTCATAGATTTTTATTATTTGCATGCAGAAAGAAGTCATTAAATCCAGAAACAAAGATCTTGTTGAACTTTTTGAATTTGGTGTGGGTGTGCATCATGCTGGGATGCTACGTGCAGATAGAGGACTTACTGAGCGGCTTTTCTCTGATGGACTTCTGAAGGTAGAGTTTATCACCTTTTTTTTTTTCCAGATACGAGTTTCAGAATTTCCCCCTAGTTTCATGAAATTCTGTCTTTTGCTTCTTTTAGGTTCTTGTCTGTACAGCAACTCTGGCATGGGGTGTCAATCTACCTGCACACACGGTTGTCATTAAGGTTTGTATCTACAGAAATTAAGATATGGGATAGTGTTCTTTGTTTTATATAAATATGATTTTGTTTTTCTTCAATCCAATTGTTGAATCTTCAGATTATGTTGTTATTCGATTTTCAAAGTTGTGGATCTAGTGAATAATTTATGTATTGAAATTTAGGAATTAGATGGAAAAAGGATAAGTGACTAGAATAGATCACAAGGACAAGAAAGTGTTGTTTACTAGAGATCTTCTGGGATATTCCTGCATCAGTCAACCGCATAAAAAGTTTTTTTATCTTAACATTTAGTTGTAGAGCATTAATCATACACTGCATGGACTAGTAGAACCCACATCAGTTTGTAATTATGCTAAAATTTTATTAGCATGACCTATATGATCTTGTTTCAGCTTCTGTTCCAAAGAGCTCTTAAATCTTGTTCTAACTTTTAATCCAATCGTAGATTTTTGGAAAATTTATTCTACAAAGCTGTATAATTGGTTAATTTACATTTCTCACGTCCTCCTGGACTTGCTTCTGATACATCCTATGATAGGTATCAAGTAGAATAAGATAGGTATCAAGTATATATTGTTGTACTGGAGTATTATAGTTTTAAGATATAAAACTTTATGTAGGTAGCTACTGATCATATTATCTACAATGTCATACCCAGCAGCTTGTATTTGAGTTATTTTTTCCAGCGATTCAGTATCAAAGTTATTATGTCCGGTAGCTGGTCTTGAGTTGGTTTTGTCTTGCATTTTGTAATTTATCCTGATGGCTGATGTTCTCCAGGGTACCCAATTGTATTATCCAAAAGCTGGTGGGTGGCGAGACCTGGGTATGCTCGATGTTATGCAGGTAAGGCGTGGGATTTCTTTTTATATAGGAAATATGAACTGTTTATATGATCCAAGAAATGTTTTTTGTTTTCTCTTTTAGTTGCAAAAATGCTACCTTATTTTTGTTTTATTTCCTGTTTTTATAGGAAACTAATTGAAACATGTTAGACACCTAACAAAAACAGTGAAAACAACTTTTCTCATTTTCATTGTTTCCCATGCAAATTTTTGAAAATAGGAAACAAACTCAAAATAATATTATCTTTTTTAATTGAGAGTGAAAACAAGATAATTTTCTTGCACTCATCTGCCCCCCTTTTTTTTTTGCATTAGCTGAGAGGCTCTTTCTATGTTATTTTGATGTAGATATTTGGGCGAGCTGGGAGACCTCAGTTTGACAAAAGTGGTGAAGGTATTATAATCACGTCTCATGACAAACTAGCGTATTATCTACGACTGCTGACAAGCCAACTCCCAATTGAAAGCCAGGTAATCATGACATGTTGGTTTAATTATGCTTTTAGTTTCTGAAATTTGGGATAAATCGTTTTTTAGTCCCTCCTTCATTTTAGTCCACTTGAGATTTCAAGTTTTTCACACTTCCATTCAAAAAACACATTGATATATAATACAATAGGAGAGGAAGAGAGAATCAAAGCAATGAAAGAGGAAGATATGGGGAAAGCTTGAAATGGGGAGACAAGGTTCAGCCACATTCACCAAGGCACCCTGTCCCCCTAAAAATAGAAGTTACATAGCTATTTAACAAGTCCCTTAAATTTTGTAAAATATAGTTTTAGTCCCTAAACACTAAATTTGAAGGACTAAAAATAGCTTTAAAAATCTCATTTTAGTCCCTCAATTTTGATGTATAGGGATTAAAATTATATTTTCTCAATTTTGAGGGACTAAAATAATTTTTATTAAATTTGAAGGACCAAAATCAGAATCACTGTAGATTTCAAAGACTAAAAACATAATTAAGTCTTTGTTCATGTTTGTTCTTTTGAATCTTTGTCTGCATATCTTGTACAATATTTTCTTAATGTATTTGGCATCGTGTTTAGTGACTTCTTTCATTATTTGCAGTTTATTAGCTCCTTGAAAGATAATTTAAATGCAGAGGTGGCTTTGGGTACTGTAACTAATGTTAAGGAAGCCTGTGCATGGCTGGGCTATACTTATCTTTTCATAAGGATGAGGATGAATCCTTTAGCCTATGGTATTGGGTGGGATGAGGTACTAAACTACAAACTTTATTTTTGTTTGAACCAGTTATATGATATATTTGTATGTTTTTGGCTTGTTTATGTGTGATGTATGTTTTCAATTAACTAACCTCCGATGTAAAAGGTGCATGATATAAAGCATAATTGGATTGGACCTAATTGTGTCATCATCAACTTATAACTGGCTGTTGACTGAATACAAACTGGTTAGATAGATATAGGAGGAGGTTTCATTTGAGATAGGGAGTTTTTTGTGCTGAAAGAAATAAGAGGAGGGGGAGAGCCACAGGGTTCTTAAACATCCAAGAAGCTGTGTGCTAGCTGACTTATTCTGTTATTCCTCTATAATTCCTTTGCCCAGCCCATAGATCTTTCTGTATCGGATTGATGCAGATTCAGGGAGAGGAGAACTCCATCAATAGTATTAAATTTCTTCAATCCATTAAAATTTAGAATTGTAGATGACAATTCTAATTCTAACCTTAAATGGTGGGAGTAGTGATGTGAAGAGAAGGCTCATTTTAAGAAGCTATACTATTGTTTTCTTTAAGAAACTGGTACCATAAAAACTACATACATATTTTTTATTCAGATTTTGGGATGTACCTATCTGCTGGTATTTCAGGTGTGTTATGAGGTGTATTTCAATTTTCAACTGCATCTAGCTTGCATCACCCAAACAGGCTACGCATTGAAAACCTATGGATTAAAGAAAAAAGAATAACAACAATAAAGACTTATCCCATCCACTTGGTGACGTTGGGTACCTAGATCACACAATGCCACTGGGCTTGTTTGAGGACCAAATTTTCAAGGACTATTCACCATGATCTTTTTGTTAACAATTTACCCAATGCTTTTTGTCACTCCCCATTTTCATAAGGCTAAAACACATGCAATCTATTACTATCCTCACTTGTACTTCCATTGACCATTTATGCACTGATTAAAGAAATAAATAGAACACATACAAAAAAATAAATAACTTGTATTTTATTTTTTGATATGTTCTGAAGTGCATCATAGTATTGATTTTTGGCACATTCTACAAAAAGAATGGGAATAATATATCGATACCATTAATTTATAATTGAAACATTAATTTGCTGCATTTCACTGATTTTTTATAATGATTTCCTCCCACTAATCATTTTGAAAAATGATATTGTCTATATTCATTTAAAGGTTTTCTGTTGATAATTTTTTATTTACTGCATAGAGTAAGACTGGTGGTGATTTTTTAATCTTATATGCTTTAGGTGATGGCGGATCCTGCTTTGAGTTCTAAGCAAAGATCTCTTGTAATTGATGCTGCACGTGCACTTGATAAAGCAAAAATGATGCGCTTTGATGAGAAAAGTGGCAATTTTTATTGTACTGAGCTTGGTCGCATTGCAAGCCATTTTTACATTCAATATTCCAGTGTTGAAACGTACAATGAAATGTTGAGACGCCACATGAATGACAGTGAGGTATGGGACATTTTAAGTGTTTTGTACATGAGTGTATCAAAGGATGAAAACTTATACTTGAGCTTGCCTCATGTACTCAATTATTTTATCTCATAAGTTTTCCCTATAAAAAAGTGTTTTCCTTGAATAGAAGTAATTATTTATTGTTCATTTTTTTATACTTTTTTCCTGTAAGATTGAAGAAGCTTTATATTTTTGTGGTTAATCATCTAATGTATCTTTGTCTTTTCTTTTGCCATAAGCCTTTGAAAACTTTTACCCATTCTAAATGATATTCTTATATGATTATCAGGATTTGTCTTTTTATGTTCTTTTTGCCTTTTGTCACTCTAGGTGATTAACATGATTGCACGTTCATCTGAGTTTGAGAATATTGCTGTTCGAGAAGAAGAACAAAATGAGCTAGAGACGTTGGCTCGCACATCCTGTCCATTAGAAATTAAGGGTGGTCCTTCCAATAAACATGGAAAGATTTCCATTTTAATTCAGGTTTGATCTTCAGTTTGACTCTATTTTCCTGTTAAGATACCTGAGTAAATTAATGAATAAGATATGACGTCTTGTTGTTTGCAGTTGTACATATCTCGAGGTTCTATGGATTCTTTTTCGTTGGTATCTGATGCTGCATATATAAGTGCAAGCTTGGCTCGAATAACACGAGCTTTATTTGAGATTTGCTTACGAAGAGGCTGGTGTGAGATGTCATTGTTCATGTTGGAATATTGCAAGGCTGTGGATCGTCAAGTTTGGCCACATCAACATCCTCTTAGACAATTTGACAAGGACCTATCTGCAGAAGTTTGCTCTTAACTTGTTTTCACTATATTTCCTGGCTATATTTCATACTGGTGTGTGTGTGTGTGATAGTCTTTTTTGGTTCATAGATATTGCGAAAGCTTGAAGAACGTGGGGCTGACCTAGATCGCCTGTTTGAGATGGAGGAAAAAGACATTGGAGCATTAATTCGGTATGTGCCAGGAGGAAGGGTATGTACCTTTTAGTTGGATGGTGAAGGTTTCCTTCAGAGGTTGTTCAGATGCAGAAAAAATGTTGATTATTATTTTCTTTTCCCTTCCCCTTTTTAGTTGGTCAAGCAAAACCTAGGGTATTTTCCATCACTTCAGTTATCAGCAACTGTGAGTCCAATTACCAGAACTGTGTTGAAGGTATTTTACGATGATAAATTTCTTTCCAGACTCCTCGGTTACAATTTTTTCATTGATTTTATCACATAAATTAGCCTTGATATCCAGTTCTTCACATTCACTCGTTATTTTCAGGTTGATTTGGTTATTACGCCTGTCTTCATTTGGAAAGATCGTTTTCATGGTACTGCTCAACGTTGGTGGATTTTGGTCGAGGTGAACTAAATTTTCATGATGCATTACTTTGTAAATTCCTTGGCTTTTGTTAAAAAATCTGAACTCTTGTTATAGAGGAGAAATTGATTAGAGTGAAGATAGAATTTCAAAGAGATAGGAGGATGAGTAATCCTCCTAAACAAAGGAACAAAACGGAAAAAAGCTAGGAATAAAGAGATAAACAGAGAACGAATCTTCCCAGTTGCTCAATATAACTTATGGTGAAACACCCTTTAAACCAGATCAGATGATTTTCCAACAAAACCTCCTTTAAAAGTACCAAAGTTAGGCTTCATACCAAAGGAACAACTTGTAGAAAATGGAGCAGATTTTTTCAAAACTTTGGTCTCTTTACTTCTTCCAAAACCTTGAAATATATAATAAATAATTGCTTCTGAGACTTAGGGCACACACAACATTCACTGAGTATGCTGAATAAGTATAAAGAGACTACAGCACAACAATGTATGAGCAGGTGGGATACATATTCTGAGCAAGCACCACACACTACACACATATCAGAGAAGGAGCTTTATGATGCCTATGCACTTGCTCCAAGTAATTAGTATTTCTTTTATTAAATACCACTGTCCAATGATAAGATCAGGCCGAAAGAGAGCTTTGAATTTCTATAAGAGGTTATTAAGATTAAAAAAATTCGTATTCGATGAATGAGTGAGGCATTAAAAAGTGACTTACTAAAAAGTAGCCCAAGAAGCTTCAAGGGGCCAAATCCTTTTATCAGGGTGAGAAGAGAGATGAATGGAACCAAGTAATGCCCAGAAGGGTCTCCAATCCTAGCTATAAATACATGACCACCTGCAGGAAAATTTATCCTGATTAGTAATGTTATCAGGATTCCAAAGATTCCTCATGTCAATTTTTTTAAAAAGAATATAAAATAAGGAGTTAATAAAGGTGAAAATGAGAAACTTAAAAGGAATTGGAGGGTAGGGGTTTCCCACTTCGGAAAATAGAAAAAAGAAAATATATATCAATGTTGCGTATTTGCTTATATAATTCACCAGCTTATTGGTTTGGGAAGCTCCCATAAATGATCAAGTTCTCTATGTCGTATGAAAGCCAATAGCCTAATCTTAGTCATGAATTTCCTTTTAGGTGTAATCTTTAGAGGTTGCTAATGTTCATTCTATCTACAAACGTTCTATTTTATCCACCCTAAGTATTCGTATCTTGATTTACTTGGACTGGTTTTACTGAAACATTTGTTTTTGATAGAATGCTGATGTCATTGATTGATCCTTGTAGCTGGCCATGGGATAAGTTGGTTATTCTTGTTATAAGATATGTTATGGTTTGCATTATCCAATGTGTTAGGCTTTTTAGTGGTCAAGATCATTTGTTAGGAGTTGTTTAGTTTCTAAATCATCTGTGCATATGCTGTTCGATTTTACCTAAATTTTTAGCGTAAGTACTTTGGCATATGAAATGTCTAATGTGTGTTAGTATATTCTTTGAAAGTGTTTGCCCTAACTCAATCCCACAAAGCCAGTTTATGAGATGAGGGTTGTCATTCTACTTATATACATTATTTTGTCATATCTCTAGTCAATGTAAGACTAAATAACCATCACCTTTGAGGTTGCACTTAGACTTTAAAAGAGGTTGCAATTAAGTCAGGTTAGGAGTGACCATAATTAAGGCGGCTTTCCAACAAATTTATAATGTAGTATTTCCTTAAGAGATCATCTTACAAAACTAATTTTTAGCTTGTTATGTTTTGATATTTGTTAACTCCAAATGAATGCATGATCAACCATTTCGAGCAGGATTCTGAGAATGATCACATCTACCACTCGGAACTCTTTACACTGACAAAGCGGATGGCTAGGGGTGAACCTTACAAGCTTTCCTTCACTGTACCTATATTTGAACCACATCCACCACAATATTATATCCATGCCGTTTCTGATTCCTGGCTTCATGCCGAGGCATTCTACACTATTACTTTTCACAATTTACCATTGCCGGAGGTATTACATGTGTGCATTTCTTTCTTTCTTTTTTTGTTTCTATACCTATTGCATGGAAACTGCTTCTGACCATTCTGTTTCTCTCTTAAAAAATCTTTTTCAGGCTCGTACTTCTCACACAGAACTCCTTGATTTAAAACCTCTTCCTGTGTCTTCCCTTGGCAACAGTGCTTATGAAGCATTGTATAAATTTTCTCATTTTAATCCTATACAAACACAGGTACGTCTCATTTTCCTTACTGCAAAGTTTGTAGTTATGCACTGTGGGTTTGAATACATGAACAACATATTAAGACTGTTCTGTTACGTCTTTAATGGTCTTGGGCAGACTTTTCATGTCTTGTACCACACAGACAATAATGTTCTGTTAGGAGCTCCAACTGGAAGTGGAAAAACAATATCTGCTGAGCTTGCTATGCTTCGTCTTTTCAATACTCATCCTGATATGAAGGTTTGTACTCAAATTTGTTAATGCATTTAGAGAAAGAGCATGAACCTAAGGTTCTTTCTCGCAACTTATGGTGCTTACTTATACTTACGTACTGTCTTGAGACTAAGTGAAAGAATAAAATGCTTTGTTAATTACATTTATTAATAAACATTAAACTTTATCTATGCAATGTGTAATTTTTTCACTATTGATAATTTGATATAGAAATAATTTGTCTCTTACCTCCATTCTTACCTTCATTGCACATTATCTTACTAAGTTTATAACCTACTTTGCTTTATGAACATGCAGGTTATTTATATAGCTCCTTTGAAAGCTATTGTTAGGGAGAGAATGAGTGATTGGCAAAAGCGCCTTGTCTCTCGGCTAGGGAAAAAGATGGTACTAATGTTTGTCTTAATGAGAAAAAAATTATAAAAATTATATGGTATTGATTGTAATGATATCATGCTTTTCATCAGGTTGAAATGACTGGAGACTATACTCCTGATTTGATGGCTCTTTTGTCGGCCAATATCATCATATCTACTCCTGAAAAGTGGGATGGAATAAGTCGTAATTGGCATACCCGTAGTTATGTCACAAAGGTGAATCCATACATGACTTGAGAATTTGTGGGTGTGTAATACCCACAAAAGTATAATTTGAACTTACTCGTATAATTTCTTTTATATCCTTAATTTATTGTGAAGTCTATTTATTAGGTATTCACTCATTTCCTATGATAGGTAGGTGCATCCATCGCTTAATGCATTTAATGCTAATGATATGTTTGGAATAAAATTTGAATTTATGTTACTAATTAAAATAACTAAGTTAACCACTTTTATTGGTATTGATGAATTGGTTATTTGTTTCTTATATATAGGATCAAATGTAGTATTATTTATCTAACTATATCAATACTAATGTCATCTCCTTAATGTATTAATGTTGATGGAACTGATCAATAGGTTGGACTTATGATTTTGGATGAGATTCACTTATTGGGAGCAGATCGTGGGCCGATCCTTGAGGTATATGCTTATGAACAGTAGTGATGGACTGCTGACTGCGTCATTAGTTTATCTTATTTCTGGATAGCTTGTTGGGTACTGTGAATCCTCTACTAAAATTGTAGACTGGTGATTATGAGCAATCTTTTTTTTCTGGTTGTTTCTTATAAGGAATCTTTTCTATCTTGATTTCTAATCATATTTGATTTGTCAATCATCTTTTCAAATTAAGAACACTGGTGTTAAAACTGTTCATAAGCTTTCACCTAAAAACTTAATCTTTTGGGAGAAGCGGCTTTCAATGCAGTATAATTAACTTTATAACAAAGTGGCCAAGAGTTTGACTCTTATTGTCCCCTCTTATTCTAAGTTTGAAGAATTGGATTTAGCATGAGGTAGGATGGACCTGTGCGCTGTCCACACTTCAAGCCCAAAAAAAGCTTGTTTAAAGGGTTGAGTTAGAGATAGAACTATTCATCTAAACAACTTAAGCTTTTGGGGAGATAATTCTTTAAGAGGAAATATAAAAGATACCTTCTAGGGACTGAACAGAGAAATAAGAAAGGAAAAAACCTTGATTGAAATAGCGCTAGAATCATAATAATGATCAGGAGATGCTAATATATTGGCCCAAGCTTAACCCTTTAGCCTGTGTTATAGAATCAGAGTTTACAGTAGAGATAGAAAATGATGGAAAGCCAAGAAAGAGAGAGATCAGAATAAGAGAAGCTACTTATGTTACTATGAATTACAAAAATCATCTCTGTTCAAGCCTAATCGTACTTGAATCCATAAAGTAACTGATTGATTGGTCTGTCAACTGTTAGTAACAGAACCTATCAAAGGCTTCATTTAGCTAAACATGCATAATGTAGGACAAACTAACAACTCTAATACTGTGGAAATGGAAATTTATATAACTAGGCTACTACTCCCTTTACATTTTTGCTTTTTTTGAAGGTTGGCAATAGTTCTCAAGGCAACATTTGGGAGGGCCATTGAGTATGAATTCCTTTTTTTTTTATCTATCTTTCTTTCCGACACAATTTTCTTATCAACAGTTATTAGTGTTCAAGTCCACGCCTCTTACCTGAGATTTCCACCTTTTCTTCTTGTAATATAAGTAATAGCGAATCTTTTAAATTTGTAGAGTCTCTTGGGTTTCCCTGATTTTGTTCATTCGTGTTCTTTGGTCTCTTGATTTCCATAGGGTGTTTTCATGTGAACTGAAATTAATTCTTTAAATCAAGATCAATTCCACTTTGCTACACCTATTTGGAAGTTTAAAACATTGTTCTAGTAAAGTTTTTATTTGGACACCAGTGCTTTATGCATATTGATTTACAAAATTTGCTTTCTTCATGCTGTCTTTCTTGTGCTCCTTGGGTTGTGTTTTTTCTTTTCTTTAAGGAGGATATCTCATTTCTGATGTTGTAACCTTTTTTCCTATGATAATATTTTCTAACTGAAAGCTATGCATTTGTAGTGTTAGTTTTCTGTGCTTATTACTATTTTTCGTGCTATAAAGATACTGAATGCACAATTGAGGAAATTTCTGTTTCTAGGTTATTGTTTCAAGGATGAGGTATATATCATCCCAAACAGAGCGGACAGTACGGTTTATAGGCCTTTCTACAGCGCTGGCTAATGCTGGGTAAGTTTACTTTCTCTTCACCCTTCTGAAAATGTAGTACAATTTTTTTTTGAATAATTTTCATTTTCCGTATTCTTAATTTCTTCTCCACTCCACTAATTTCTGTATATCATCTGTGGTGCCACTCTCCAGCCCCCTTTAATCTGTAATATTTTTTTTACATGTGCACTCGAGATTTCATAGTGAGTTGAGTATGTGTAAATGTAGGGAGAGGAAGAGCACAACAAAGGTATTTTGAATTAACCTTTATTTCGTTGTTTTACCCTCTATATGTAGTGATCTAGCTGATTGGTTAGGCGTTGAGGAAATTGGACTCTTCAATTTCAAGCCAAGTGTGAGGCCTGTTCCTCTGGAAGTTCATATTCAGGCAAGTGGATTTGGTGTTTCAAATAGATCATGGCTTAACATGCCCGTTTCTTTGTGTATGTGTTTTTTAATAAGGATGTTATTAGTAGGAGTGTGAATGATGGCAAACAATATAGTGATGCCTTAGCACTCTCATTTTTATCAAGAAAAAAAAGATGGGAGGGTGAATGATGGTAATAGAAGAATGAAAATTTGACACGCATGCAGTGTTTCCATATGCAACAATTCTGCATCTGTTTACTCCTATCAGGCAAACCCCTACTGTTGCATACTCAAAATAATTTTTTTGCAAACATGTTAACACTAGTTGGTTTTATTATAGGGTTATCCTGGAAAATATTACTGCCCAAGGATGAACAGCATGAATAAACCAGCATATGCTGCTATATGCACACATTCACCTGCAAAACCTGTTCTTATATTTGTCTCATCTCGTCGCCAGACAAGACTTACTGCACTTGACCTAATTCAGGTACAGATTCAATCTCTTGTTAGAAATAATATTTATTCCATTTTGGATTGCTGTTATTAATGTTTCTTCTCTGTTAATCAAGTTTGCAGCTTCAGATGAACAATCAAGACAATTCCTTAGTTTGCCTGAAGAAACCCTGCAGATGGTTCTCTCTCAAGTCTCTGACCAAAACCTCAGGCATACTTTACAATTTGGCATTGGATTGCATCATGCAGGCCTGAATGACAAAGACAGATCACTGGTTGAGGAACTCTTTGGAAACAACAAAATTCAGGCATAGATTTGTTTCCTTAAAAATTGAAATTTGTCATTTTCTGTGTTAAGAAAAAGAAAATGAAAAATACATTTATTTTAACTTGCCCTTAACTGGTTAGTTTTATAATATTGATGCAGATATTGGTTTGTACCAGCACGTTGGCTTGGGGTGTGAATCTTCCAGCTCATCTGGTGATTATCAAGGTGATGTAGTTGTAAAAGTTGTTTCCTTTTATACTGTTTGTTGCAATCATTTTGAAATTGTCTTTTCTGTTGTCAATCCTATTAGGTTTTTATTTATTGGATTGTTAACTACTTATCATTCATGAGATGTTCAAGTATGTCACTTTGCTTTGATATAGGGTTATTATTGGATTTTACTCAGATAAGGTTTTCTTTACTGAAAAACTTTACCTTGAGTGCTTGTTCATGATAGATCTTACTCAAATATCCAAAGGCATTTCCAAGTCAAAGGTTAATGTAATTCTACTGAATTAAAATATTAAGAACCTTTCATTTCTGATTCGCAACGCAACTACTGGGCAGAATTACTGCAATATTGTTAAGAATGGGCATTATTGCCCTTCCTCAGCAGTATTATGTTTCCATATATTAGTTTAGTTTTTGTTTCTCCTTTTTACACCACTGACACATTTCTATATTCTTCCTTTTTTAATTTCACAACCAAATTCATTAATTTTACCTGTGGGTCAACTAGTGGAAGCCAACAACTACTTTCAAAAATAGAATTTTTTTATCATTGGGTAAACATTGTAGGGGGTGAGGGGATACTGTTTTGCTCTTGGCTTGTAGGGAGTTGTGATCTTTAATCATGTCATGGGAGGGTCCATGCCTCCTCAAACTACTTTTATATTAATAATAGAATAAAAACATATCATTGTATTTTGATATCCTATAAGTGTTAGATGAATCAGAACCACCATTTAGGAATATAATATTTTGTCAACGTAACTTCTCTACCAATTAAAACAACTCAGGAAAAAGAGCTGTCACAATTACGTGGACTGGAAAATGGGACAAAAGATTTGAATTGCACTTGGTGTTATCTTCAAATTTATTTCATCAATACTTTGTATCTTTTGCAGGGGACGGAATACTATGATGGAAAAGCAAAGAGGTATGTTGATTTTCCAATCACTGATATTTTGCAAATGATGGGTCGTGCTGGACGCCCTCAATTTGATCAACATGGGAAAGCAGTGATTCTTGTTCATGAACCCAAGAAGAGCTTCTATAAAAAGGTCAAAACTGAGATTGCTTATTATATTTATCTTTGCTGATTAGCCTACTGAACTGAGAATACTGTTTTCTCTTTTATGTTGCAGTTCTTGTATGAACCCTTCCCTGTTGAGAGTAGTTTGAGGGAGCATTTGCATGATCACATTAATGCCGAAATTATTTCTGGAACCATTTGCCATAAACAAGATGCAGTGCATTATCTTACATGGACTTACTTATTTCGTAGACTGGTAAGTATGGTTTGGTGCTTCACTAGTTCTAAAATAGAAAATAGGTAGGTAGAAGTTTTCATATGTTTCTGTCAAAATTATTAGAGTTATTGAGTTGTATCCCAATCCCAGATTAAAAGCCATAATTGGATAAATCAATTCCATTTAGATTAGTATTACAAATATTAACTTTCGATATCATCCCCCTCCATCAAAATTAAAGCAATTTTGGGTAACTGTTATTTTAGACATTTACTTATAGCATGAGAAATAGAAAATTCTTGTTCATCACTACAGCCAAGAAAACTGAGTGGAAAAAGAAAGCTTATTGCTCAAGAAGATTGCAGACAAATTGCATGTTTCCTGTTAGCTTAGTGAATTAGTTTTATTATATATACTTATTGTCATAAGTTGTAGCCAACTGAGTTATTATAGTCCATGTAGTTGAATTTGGAATAAAATTAAGCATATGAATTGTAGGAAAAAGTGTCTCCCCCTATATGTGTGTGCAATATGCCTAGTATGGATGTGCACACTTGTGTGTGAGAATCTGTGAGAAGGGCAACATTTAACATTTTTTGAGAATTAGAAGATCTAATTGGGCATTTAAAAGTAGAGGGACCAAATTGAATAATTTAACTAGAGAGGGACCACAAGTGTAATTTAACCTCTTATTGACTTTTAAGTTAACTAATTTATTTTTGTATGCTATGTAGAGAAATTTGAATTTTCTCGTATTAAATGTTAGAGATATTTTTGTTTTCTGTCAATTGTAACTGTTCACAGTTACAAATAACTGATTAGTAATTCTCTGATTAATTAATATATATACGTTTTTGTAAGAGAATTATTAACTTATCGGATTGTACATTTTTCTTTTAGTTTCAATATATTTTTCTTTCAATATGGTATCAGTAGCATAGTGATCCATGGCTTCAGAAAATATTCCACCACCTTCCCCTCGGCCATAACCTTGCAAACCCACAGTTCTGCAACTGACAATGGTTCTATCATCTCTACTCTGCAACAAACTCTGGTCACATTTTGTCATATATTTCAGGGAAACTGGATGAGAAAAATTTCTGGCTATGGCATTGATAAGTCAAAGTGATTAATCATAGTACATAGGTTTTATCATTTTGTTGTGGCTCCGAAAATTCCTTCCTGTTTTCTTTCTGATTAAGATTGTGTTCTTAATCTTGTGAATCCAGTTATCGAAGATCAGATGCTATTAGCTTAGTTACAATCATATCTTGCTATTGTCATTCTTGCTCGTGTTCTTGATTATATCCACTCATAAAATTTGGTGGAAGATATTTCCTATTTCATCACCAAACTTTGATGAGAGCTATACAACTAAGGTTTGAATTGCATAATTCTTCTGATAATCCTTAAGTTGTTGAATACCTTCTTTGAATTAAGACTCTTATTGATTCTCCTGCATCGGTTGGTGATCCGATTTCTTTCAAAGAACATCTTGAATCAGAATATGATTTTGTTATTGCATTAATTAAAAGTCGTACTGAAATTATTAATATTGAAGATGTTTAAGGCTTTCTTCTTGCTTATGAACTTTCTCCATCTATAAATGTTGCCCAAAAACCTATCCAATCTCAGTCTTTCTCCACTAGTCATCATGTTATACTTGACTTCAATAATACAAATTTACAAAACATTGAATTTTGTGGCTTCTTTAGAGGAAGAAGTAGTTGCTCTAATCATGGAAGAGGACATGGTGGTCATTGCTCCACTCAATGCCAAGTTTGCTTCTATTTAGTCATATAGCTCTCACTTGTTACAATCGCTTGAATCCTCAACACCAGCCATTTCAAAATATGTCTAACTATGATATCAACTCGCCATCATTTCAAAGAAATGCAGTATCTAATTTTCCTACCTGGCCACAGTCACCTCTTCACTTTCAACAGCAATAGTATATATCCATCGAAACCATTCAATAATTATAAAAGGTTTCTTCATTCTAGAAATCCACAAGTTATGATTGCTAATAATGATCAAGTCGGTTCACATCCTGTAGCTAATGTCTCTCAAAATATCCAGCAAACTTCACCTTCTGAAGGTGTTGACCAAGTTTTCATTGATAATGGACAAGGTTTATCAATCTGTTCTTTTGGTTCTTTTTTACTCTCTTCCTCAAAAAATCTTATCATTTGTTCTTTTTTTCCCAATTTTGGACATGTTCCTTCTATTATTAAAAATTTAATTAGTGTCAGCAAATGTGCTCAAGATAACAATGTTTAGAGTTTCATCCTAATGATTGTTTTGTTAAATCTCAAGCAACAATAGAGTTTTGCTTCAGGGACATATTGGATTAATGGTCCTTACCAATTTGTCTGATCTACATACAACTTCTCAGTCTCCAGATAAACCTACAAGTGCTGTTATTCCTTACTTATACACTACTATGTCGAATTAAAATATTAATTGTAGTGTCATTTTGTTAATAAAGAACATATGCCATTTTGTTCACCTTGCTTTATGAGGAAAGCTATAGACTTCCCTTAAAACATTCTTTTACTACCTATAAATCACCATTTTGAACTTGGTTTTTGTGACTTGTGGGACCCTGCTCCTATTGTGTCTTCAAATAATTTTTCTTATTACATCTCATTATTGATGCTTTTTCAATATTTACTTGGATATTTCTTTTAATAGTTAAATCTGAAGCTTTGTCTATTTTTCAATAAATTGGTTCTAGGATCGAACTTCAATTTAATAATAAGATCGTTGTTCAAACTGATCGGGGTGGTGATTTTGTCCCTTTCATGAATTTCTTGTTTCTCTTGGTTTTAATCATAGAATTATATGTCCTCATACTTGTTGAAAGAAAGCACTCTCATATTGTTGAAATGGATCTCACTCTTCTCAGCCAACCCTCCCTTCCTCTGAAATATTGGGATCATGATTTCATTACTGTGGTTTATCTCATTAATATATTACAATTTGCATCCTTGCATTTTTCTGTACCATATACACAACTTTTTCAAACCTCACCTGATTATGGGTTTCTCAAGGCTTTTGGATGTGGATGTTTTCCATTACTTCGACCATACAATTCAAACAAGCTGGGTTTTCGTTCTTAAGAATATATCTTTCTTGGATATTCAATATCTCACAAGGGCTATAAGTGTTTGTCATCTTCTGGCACATATACATATCTAAAGATATGCTTTTCAATGAAACCAGGTGTCCATATCCTGCACTCTTCTCACCTCCTTTACAACCACCTACTTCTTCCCTAGTTGTTTAATCTATTATTCCTACTATTTCATCTTCTCGAGTACCTATATCTTCTACTGTGCCTTTATCTACTGAACCTTTGTCAACATCTACTTCTACTGCACCCTCTTCATTACATTCTACCGCACCTTTCTCTACTGAATCTTTGTCACCACCTACATTTACTGCTTCCTCTTCATTAGACCTCTACTTCCCCATCTAATCACTTTAACTGTTTCTCATCCTGAAAATTCTTCACCTTCTTGGCCTTTCAATACCCTATGCAAACCAGATCAAAATCTGGTATTGTACAAATATGTATTTGTCCCACTCTATTTATTGCCAATATTGAACCTAAAACCGCCAAACAAGCACTTAGTGAACCTCATTTTTTCTTGCTTTACAATGCAATCAACACTGCCATAGGATGCAAATAGTTGTTGCAACTAGCCATGATCAGTGGGGAGTATTCTTACTAAACCTCTATCTCCTTCAAGATTTCTTTCTCTAGATCCAAGCTCACTGTGGTTGATCTATAGGCTGTGCATCTTACCCACCTTGAGTTTGTTTTCTTGGGGGGCGGGTGGTGCTGTCAGTTGTAACTGTTTTTTTGTTCACAGTTACAACTAACTGATTAGTGTTTCTCTAATCAATATATATATATATATATATATATAGGTTTCTGTAACAGAATTATTAACTTCTACTGGTTAACAAAATAACGCTTTCTTCCCCTTGTAATTTGTTGTTGGTCACAATCTTCTTATGGTAATTAAGTTTGTTTTCATGGATCTTTTGAATTTTAACCACAGCTATAAAAACCAGGTTGGACTAGCAGTTTGATCGTAAGAACTGGTAGGAATCAGTCAAACTAATCCTGATAAAAAAACCTACAATAACCTTTTAATTGCACATATAATTAGAAATGTTGGAAATGTGTCCAACACAGTGACAATCAAACAAGACAGGTGTCTGTGCTTGATAGATAGTTCATGCATGACATCTATGACAAACGAAAATCAGAAATCAGTTACATTATTCCTTTGGGTAATATATAGGAATGAAAATAAGAAGAATGGGCAACCTGAAATCCATCAAAATCAATCTTTTCCAAAAACTGGAGAGAGTAGAGGAAATTGAAATATATAGTTATTGGATTATAGTTTTACTCTTTACAGCACTAGTTCAGTCAGGTATTCTTTTAGCCTTTGTTTGCCAGCTACCATCCATCTCTATGTAACCTGGGGTTAGTTAGAGTAATACTCACTTGTACAGGTTGAAAATCATTTTTAGAAAATACATACTTTCACTCTCAAATTCTCTCAACTATAATAATTGAAATGTAATAATATTCTGCACTAAACATTTGTCCATAAATATACCTGGACAAGAAAAAATATTCATCAGTTAATAATTAATATGTAATTTAAAAAGTTTCTCTTCTTTTTCATTGATCTCATCGCTTTTCTCTTTTTTCCCCCTTTATGGTTTTGTTCCTTAATGCATAATCTAATTCTGGTATTAATATGGAAAATTAACAAATATCATTGTAAAATGTTCCTAATTAGGAACTGTTAACAACTGATTTGGTTAAAATAATGATGTTTTAAAGTTTTATTGATTTAATTAACTGCTTGAAGGGTTAATTTTTCTCAACTATAAATTTTCCTACAAAAAATGTCTTAAATAGTGAGCAGGAATTCCTTTTGTATTTGTACTTATTGTTGTATTAGTTTTCTTCATACATGCTTAATAGGCCTTTTCTGACAGATGGTAAATCCTGCTTACTATGGACTGGGGAATGCTGAACCCGAATTTATAAATTCATATCTGTCTAGGTAATGACTTGAAATACCAAATAATTTTTAAGCTCGTGTTATTTTAGCTGACAATTTTCTTTTAACAGCCTAGTGCAGATCTCATTTGAGGATTTGGAAGATAGTGGATGCATAAAGATGGATGAAGACAGGGTGGAGCCCATGATGTTAGGTTCTATTGCATCTCAGTATTATCTCAGCTACATGACCGTATCAATGTTCGGTTCAAACATAGGTCCAGATACATCACTTGAAGTAAGACATACAGTTTTACCATTTCCTGTCTTTCTGGCATCTTCATTGTTTGAATTATCATTTCTTTTAATTGTTTAGATCATTATGCTTAGATTGTCTTTTTCTCTGTAGGTCTTTCTACATATCTTATCTGCGGCTTCTGAATTTGATGAACTACCTGTGCGTCATAATGAGGTAACTGTTTTAATCGCTATAAAGAGGGGAGTTGATCCTTTAATCAAAATATTGAAAAGTTCACATTTTTATAAATGTTAGGAGACGGACATCAAACCATGAATATCTAAAATTCCAATTCATTGATTTTCTCATGATCCATTTATTTAATCTCTAAAGTCAACTGTACACTATAGTTACCAGATTTGTGCCTATCCCACTTAATTTGTGCATATTACATTACTGCACTTTTGCTATATAGATCAATAAGCAGAAAATTGGTTTAGTTGAAATGACATTCTCACTATATAAATCAATTTTATAGGGTTGAGTTTAACCTTTTAAGATGGTATCAAAGCTTATGCTATTGTTCTTGGGCCAATTAGACTACCCGCCATTGAGTCATTACTTGACTACCTGATACATGTTGGAATAGGTGAGGCTGCTTGACAGAGACCTATGCCTAGCCCCTGTTTAAAGCCTAAGTTGGCCTAGTTTGTTTGATACAAAGGCTAGGGTTGAGCTTTTAATAAAGCCTATTTTTTTAAAATAAGCTAGGCTTGGGCTTATAAAAGAGCCTATGAAGTATGATAGGCTAGCCTGTTTACTTATTTAGATATAATAATATAATTCTATATTTAATATTCTAATAAATTAAAAATATCATCTCATCATAAATACAAGATATTTAGAATAAAAAAAATGATAATTACTAAAAAAATTTATTATGGAATTATGGAATTACTTTTCTTGATCTGAAAAAGAAATAATACATGAGTATTTAAAGGGAAAACTTAAATCCTAATAAAAGGAAATAAATCTCCTGAAATAAAGACTCTAAATCAGGACAAAATCTTCTAAATAAACTCCTAATCAAAATTCCTTAATTTTAGGGATTTCTTACAAACAAATTTATTGTGCAATATTTACACTCATATTTCAACACCTCCTCTCAAGCTGAGGAATAAATATCTTCCATTCCCAGCTTGGTTATGAGATTATGAAAAATTGAAGTATTAAGTCCTTTTGTCAGCACATCAGCCACCTGTTGCTTGGATGGAATGTATGACATGCATACTAAACCTTCTTCTAATTTTTCCTTAATGAAATGTCTATCTATTTCAATATGTTTTGTCCTGTCATGCTGAATGGGATTATGTGCAATGTCTATTGCTGACTTGTTATCACAGGAGTTTCATGGGTCCCTCCAAATTAATCTTCAAGTCATCTAAAATAATTTTGAGCCATAATAACTCACATAGTCCTTGTGCCATGGACCTGAATTCTGATTCAGCTGATGATCTTGCTACCACATTCTGTTTTTTACTTCTCCATGTCACCAAGTTCCCACCTAGAAAAGTACAATATCCAGTTGTTTATCTTCTATCAACAAGAGAACCTGCAAAATTTGCATCAGCATAGGCTTCAAGAGTTAATCTTCCATCTCTTTTGAAGAGTATCCCCTTTCCAGGGTTGCCCTTCAAGTAATGTAAAATTCTATAAGCTGCTTGAAGATGAGATTCCTTTGATTCATGCATAAATTGACTGATGACACTCACTGAATAAGCAATGTCTGGTCGTGTGTGAGCCAAATATATTAATTTTCCAGCCAACCTCTGATACATCTTTTTGTCTACTGCTGGTTCCTCTTCAGCCTTACATAACTTATGATTAGGATCCATTGGAGTTGATACTGGTTTGCACCCAATTTTTCCAGTTTCTACCAACAAATCAGTTATATATTTTTGCTGGGATATGAAGATTCCCCTATTAGAGTAGGCTACTTCAATGCCTAGAAAATACTTCAATCTTCCTAACTCTTTTAGTTCAAATTCCTAGACTAGTCTCTGTTTCAATTCTTCCTTCTCCTTTTCATCATTTCCAGTCACTATAATATCATCAACATAAACTAGAAAGATTGTTACCCCCTCTTTCCCTGAATGTTTAATAAACAAAGTGTGATCTCCTTGACTTTGTTTGTAGCCAAATCCCTTCATAGCTTTGGTGAATCTTCCAAACCAAGCCCTAGGGGATTGTTTCAATCCATAAAGAGCTTTTTGCAGTCTGCACACCTTATTTTTTCTGTCTCCTTCAAACCCAGGTGGAATATTCATATAAATTTCTTCTTCTATATCTCCATGGAGAAAGGCATTTTTAACATCATATTGTAGAAGTTCCCAATCAAAGTGAGCAGCTAAAGATAAAATAACTCTTACAGTATTCATTTTAGCAACTGGTGCAAAAGTTTCTTGGTAGTCTATTCCATAAGCTTGAGTGTATCCCTTAGCAACTAACCTCGCTTTATACCTTTCAATAGATCCATCAGCCTTATACTTTACTGTGAATATCCATTTGCAATCAACAATATTCTTTTCTTTGGGTTTGTCAACAATTTTCCAAGTACCACTTTTCTCCAATGCATCCATCTCCACTTTCATGGCATCTCTCCATTCTTTTCTTGTCAAAGCTTCAGTAATAGTGTTAGGGACAACAATAGAATTCAAACTAACAATGAACCTTTTATGGTTATCCGATAATTTATCTAGAGAAACATAATTTGACAAAGGATAGAGAGATTGTTTTGTGCAGTTTCTAGTACCTTTTCTGATGGCTATTGGAAGATCAAGGTCATTTGAAGAGTTGGAAATATTCTCATTTTCTGGTTCAACTCTGTCTGTAGTTTCAGGTTCAGAACTTGGATTGGATTCATGGATTTGCTGCATGTTTGAAATGCTCTTCCTTCTTGTGTGTATTGCTGAATCTTGGGGTTGAATCTCTAACTGCAACAGTATTTTCTGGTTGCAATTCAGTGATATTATCATTTTCAGTTTCTAATTCTGCCTCAGAATCAATTTGTTCAACTGTAGGTTCATTTCTTGAGGTTTCAGATGGAGAATATGAAAAAACAAAGGGTTCAAGGTTGTCATCAGAATCTTCTGAAAAAGCTTCTTGGGAGCCAGTATTGGAGAAAAAATATTTAGTTTCAGTGAAGGTAACATCAATGGAGATATAAAACTTTTTAGATGAAGGGTCATAACACTTATAACCTTTTTGAGTTGGTGAATAACCAAGAAAAACACACTTAACAGCCCTGGGATCAAGTTTGTCTCTATTTTGGTTGTGGATATGTACGAAAGCTGTGCACCCAAATATTCTAGGAATGAGACCATGTGAGATCTTAATGTGAGGGAAAAAAGTTTTTAGTGTTTCAAGTGGACTTTTGTTCTCTAGAATATGTGAGGGAAGTCTGTTTATCATATATGTAGCAGTAAGGACAGCTTCTCCCCAATAACTTTTTGGAACTTTCCCCTGAAAAAGAAGTGTTCAGGTAGTGTTTAGTAAGTGTCTATTTTTCCTCTCTACCACTCCATTCTGTTGGGGAGTATAGACACATGAAGAGTCATGAATGATTCCTTTTGATTGAAAAAAGGTAGATACAGTTTGGTTAAAATAATCTCTAGCATTGTCAGACCTAAATCTTTTTATACTAACCCCAAATTGATTTTGAATCATTGAATAAAAAGTGGAAATGACAGTGCTCACATCAGATTTTTGTTTAAGCAAATAGAGCCAAGTAACTCTAGTGCAATCATCAATAAAGGTTTAATAAAGGTTACAAACCAACGGACCCCAGAAATATTAGGTATAGTAGATGGTCCCCATACATCACTATGGATTAATTGGAAAGGTTGTGAAGTTCTATGATTACTAACAGGAAAAGATACACGAGTGTGTTTAGCTAATTCACAAGCCTCACAATGCAGTTTTGAGGTGTCTAGATTTTCAAATAAATGGGGAAACAGAATTTTTAAAACAGGAAATGATGGGAAAAACACACAAAGATGGGAAAAACAATGCAAGACAATTGAGGTCATTCGTTAGTTTTTTTATAGAGATAAGACTTGTTGAAAGTTTTGGAACATGTAGAACATTTTTAAGAATAAATTTGGCGGATAAATAGATATCTCCATATCCTGCAACTGTGACTACAGAGCCATTGGCAACAACAATTTTCCTATTACTTGAAGATGGAGTATAAGAATGAAAACGTTGAGATGAATATGTCATATGATCTGTAGCTCCCGAATCCACAATCCAAGAGTTACAATTATCTGAGTCACTCATACAAGAAACATTACCTGAGAAAGCCAGAGAACATGATTCAGAGGGTTTCTCATTTAATCTGTATGAAACTCTAACGCCATGGAATTCCCCAATTGCATTTGGATCAAACATCATGGAGATGTAATTCAGCAACCAGCTGTCTAATGGGTGATTTTACAAGGAGAAAAAACAGCAATAAAGGCTGTTATGATAAAATTGTAGCAATTAAGGCTACAACCTCTTGAAGATAAAATGGCAATGAAGGCCACAAATGAGATAAAATGGCAATGAAGGCCACAGATGATAAAACAGAGACCAGGGCTCCAGGAAAAACCTAGAGCTCTGATACCATGTGAAATAGTGTAGACAATAAACAATAATAATTATGGAATTACTTTTCTTGATCTGAAAAAGAAATAATACATGAGTATTTAAAGGGAAAACTTAAATCCTAATAAAAGAAAATAAATCTCCTGAAATAAAGACTCTAAATCAGGACAAAATCTTCTAAATAAACTCCTAATCAAAATCCCTTAATTTTAGAGATTTCTTACAAACAAATTTATTGTGCAATATTTACACTCATATTTCAACAATAATAGCAAAAGGCTTAACAGCTACTAGAAAGTTACACTACTCACAAGAACTAATCGCATCAGGTATAGACAAGGATTTGTTTGATATAAAGTGAGCAACCTTAGCCTCCAACTTGTTATGTAATTGACTAGGAATCACCAACCAATCAACAATAGGAATAGTCAACCATTTATCCAGCCAGAAATTAACCCTTTAACCATTACCAATCTACCAAATGAAGTTATCAATTATCAAACCAATATTATGCTTGATATTATGCCAAATTGATGACTGAAAATATCTAGTGTTTAATGAATTCCCACGCATGGCTCTCAACTTAAGAATTCTAGCTCATTCAAAATCAGAATCAAGAAAATCAATGCTAAGTTTCATCAAATAAGCCTTATTAAGAGCATCCAAGAAACAGTGACCAACTTAGCATTGTTAACATTACCAGTCCAAATAACGTTTCTAATTCAGGATTCCGAGGTGTTAACCAGTCCCTTAGGCCACAAGTAAACTCTAAAGCTGTGCAAAAGCATTCTGTTGATAACAGAAGAGGCAAGAGTAATCCTGCCTGCATATGACAGCAAAGAACCTTTCCAAGCATGAAGCTGTTCCTAGATTCTATCAGCTGACCTTGCCAATGAATTCTACGAGGTTTATCTACCTGTGGCTGTTGCAGAGATGGAACTCCAAAACTGTCAGTCAAGCAAGTTCTTGGTATAGAAAAAACAATCTTAGCCTATTGAAATAACATCATTTCACCTTTTGGATAAAAAAAGGGTTAAACTGAAATGTGAATTGTTTCGTCTAATGAATGAAAACTGTATAAAAATAGCTCAATGAAACTCATGGTTTCAATTTATAGTTTTATTATTCTCCAAAAAAGAAAAAATAAACTGTTGCTTTAACAAAATATAGATGTAATTTTGGAAAAAAAAAAAAAAAAAACTAATTATACAGCCAATTGAAGTATACCAAATTCCAAAGGGTTGGTTTAGTGGAGCAAGTCATGTTTTCACCTTTGATAAGTGTAGGTTAAGCCCCTTTGGCCGTTTAAGGAAAAGTGAACTTGAGCCCTTTAAATCGTCTGAGTTCAGAGGCTTTTACTGCCTTTGATGGGTGTGCCATGCCTTTATCCTAAAACTTTATCCATCAAAATAACTGAAGCGTACTACATAATACCTACGAATGTTGCTCATGATGTATGGCATTCTTTTTGCCATGCACAAAAACAAACATGCTATTGGTAAATACTTCCATTCGCTGCAAAGCTTAGTCCTAATTTTATAAACATGAACTATTGGCTCTCTGAAACAATGTGACCCAAATTAGGGTCTCTCCTTGATCCAAAATCAAATTTGTCCATCAAATTAGTACCCAATATATTGTTCTTTTCTTGCAGGAAAAATACAATGAAGCACTGTCTGAGAAAGTTAAATATCCAGTGGATAAGAACCGTCTAGACGACCCTCACATCAAAGCAACTCTTCTATTTCAGGTCAGTCATGTCAATAACCATGAAGTTACAATGATAAAATTTCTCTTTTGATTTTCTTTGTTTATATTTGTAACTATACAATTTTTTTGGAGACAGGCTCATTTTTCTCAATTGGAGTTACCAATTAGTGACTATGTCACAGACTTGAAATCTGTATTAGATCAGAGTATACGCATAATTCAGGCCATGATTGATATATGTGCAAACAGTGGATGGCTTTCAAGCTCACTTACTTGTATGCGTCTTCTGCAAATGGTCATGCAGGTATTCATTCTGTTATGTTCTGCAGCTGATTTGTCTTCATTCTTGGCAATTGGATAGTTTTATATGCAACTAGCATAGGCATTTTCGTTCTGAATTTCTGTCTAGTTTTACAGTTAAAAAAATGCTATAAGCTTCTTATTTAACATTTTGATCATAAGCTTTTTGAAAATAAGCCAAATGAGGTCCAAATATGCTCTAAATTAAAGATTCATTATTGAATTTGTGAAAAATGTGTAGACAGTAGACAATACATGAGAATTTAAAGGAAAAACAAAATAATAAACTCCTAATTGAAATCCCTTAATTTTAGGGATTTCTCACAAAAAAATCTATATTTATTATTCAATCAATCTATATTTATTGTACCATAAATGCACAATATTTACACCCATATTTCAACAGAATTATAGACATATTGAACAATAAATACTACATAGCTTCCCCATTTCAGAGTGTCCAAAGGGTTCAGTTTACGAATCATTTTACTGTCCCTAGAAACAAGAGGTCCATGATCTCCAAGTCTTATGATTTAATAGCCTCTTGCAGCTACACATCCTTCCACGTTGCTTTGCTTAGTTGATGACTAATGAGTACTTACTTTTCATGTCCTTTTCTAGATTTATTTTGTAATTTGTATCACATGATTCACAGACCATATGATTTATAGCTACTAATTAGTTTCTTGCCACTTTACTTGGTTATTGAAAAAGACAAAATGAGAACTTCATTAGCGTTAAAGCTAGTGGGAATACTCTCTTGTTCCACTCTAATATTATTATTTCTGAATAATTTCCTTAGTTCTCACGTTGAAGGGGAAGGAGATTAGAACTTGATGCAGCATAAACCCTTTTCATTATTAGATTGTAACTTGTGTCAATCATGCGGAGTTACTGTATTTTTAGTCGTCATTGTATCTAAAAAATATCCTTTCTTTCCTTTGACTGTTCTAGTGCATATATTTAAAATCTATGTTTTCAATAAAATTGTGCTCATATTTTCCCCTTAAGGGACACATGATACGCTTCTTGATCCAGAATATCCTTTACTATTCTCTCTGATATCTTGTGACTTGGTTTTAGGGCTTGTGGTATGACAAGAACTCTTCCTTATGGATGCTTCCATGCATGAATACAGATCTGATAAGTTCACTTAGTCAAAGAGGAATCTCTAGTGTACAGGAATTACTAGACATTCCCAAAACAGCATTGCAGAATGTAACGGCTAATTTCCCAGCATCAAGATTGTACCAGGTAAAGAGTCCTAGTAACTTTTACGTTTTAATGCTTGTTCTAGATTTTTATTATGTTTAATTGCATTTTTCATATTTTGGTTCATGTGCAATTTTAGTCTCTAGGCTAATTGTCCACATATTGCCCCTTGTACTTTTTTATTTTAGTTTTAACTATATTTTTGTCCTTGAAATTTGAGGTAAATTTGGTTTTGGTTACTTAAATTAAAAAAATAGTTTTATTCCTCAAATTTAGTATTTAGGGACGAAAAACACTTTTATTTTAAATTTGTGGGACCAAAATCATATTTATCTTAAATTTTAATATACCCTTTGTAAGCTACTAAGCTTGCTCTCCTCAAAACCATGCTTTAATGATTGTTAATCACTACATCATAAGCGGTCTTGTATTTTAGATACCAGTTATTTTGCTTTCAGTATTTTTTATGTTTGATTATCTTCCAATTTAACTCAATTTATAAGATGCTATAACTAATTCCTGTATATAGATGTTATATCTTCAGAAATATCTTATCTGGCAAATCACCTCTTTCTGTTTGTATGTCTCTCTTTTCGGACCAGGATCTACAACATTTCCCTCATATTAAAATGAAATTAAAAGTTCAGAGGAGGGACACTGATGGTGAGAGGTCTCACATATTGAATATCAGATTAGAGAAGACCAATTCTAGACGACACTCATCTAAAGCATTTGTACCTCGATTTCCGAAGGTCTTTTTTTTTTTTAAAAAAAATAATGTTTTGTTTATGATTTGTAGTCTTCTGTAATATTATTTAACAGTATTTTTTACTACAGATAAAAGAGGAACAGTGGTGGTTGGTTCTTGGTAATACCTCTACGTCTGAGCTATATGCTTTGAAAAGAGTTTCTTTTTCAGATCACTTGGTTACCTCAATGAAGTTGCCTCTGACTCCAGCAAATTTTCAGGTAAATGATATCTATCTACTGGTTCTCCTTCAACTCTTGTTCTTCACACACTTAGTGTAAATAATATTGACTATACAAAACTTCAAGAAACACAATTTCTTCAATATATGTTTTCAACAGGGTAGAAATGAAGTATCCACCATTATAAAGGGGATAAAATGAGAAGCTCAAGTGAAAAATTTTAACCGTCACTTTTCCATTGCTACCTATTTCCAACAACTGAAAATTAAAACATTTATCACTCCCTATTTGTCGCTCAATCCCTAGTAAGCCTATTTATTTGACCAAGATAGCCCTTTGCTTACAAATTTAATTATGCTTCTGTTCAATGGTTGCAACAGTATTTACTTTGATTTTGTTATTTCATCATCATTCGTTCCCACAATATTATAATTTATAAACAAGACTAATAAGAAAGGAAAATGTTTACTTAACTTCCGTCGCTTTGGGGGCTTCCCTCTGCTTGTATTTGTAAGCCGCATTTATACAAAATTGGCCTTAATACTGTAACAAACTGTGGTTTGCTACCTGCTCTCTTTTCTATTCCCTATTTCCCTTGCATCACAAAATAATTTGACTTTAGAGACGTACATGAGATCATGCATCCCCGAATAATGCATTTGCCGTTAGAGTCACTAGTGAATGTTTTTCGCGTATTGAACTTGTAGCATGTCTTAAGCATGATTAGATAATGTAATGATCTTAAAAAGGCAAAATTCGTTTTAATTGATTTATTTTGACAGCCATTTGATTTATAATTTGAATTTAGATTGTCATATGGTTTACATTCCTTGTACTGAATACCTTTTGCTTTCATGTTTTTCTAATATTGTCTTGCAGGGCATAAAACTGATTTTAGTCTCCGATTGTTACATTGGATTTGAACAAGAACACTCCATTGAAAAGCTTGATGTATGTTAAGTAGTGGAGCCTTTTCAGTGCCATTGTATATACAATATATGATCTTCTATTGAAGGAGACTTTTCTTCATTGATGAGGGGATAGGGGTGGTTCTTTTTTGTAACTAGAGTAGCCTTTCGGCTTCCCAAAATTTAATCTGTAATATCCATATCCATTTTTGCAATTTTTTTGCATTTAATTGTTGTACCATAGATAAGCGTAACGATCTTGTTTACAGATTCTTTTTATTTATTTTACAAGTCATGTCGCCATTTGTATGGATAGAGGGACTACACCTGGCCGAGATATATTCAAATACATGTAAATATTGACAGTGCATAGATCGAAAGAGATGTCTTAACGTCTATAAATTTTCAAGGAATGATAGTATTCTTGCTTTATGTGCAAAAACATCCTATGAAATAAAGAATTGTAAGAAATTTTGCCGTCCACTGCTTACCTGGAAAAATTTGCTAGAAAAATTGTAAGGAAATGGAAGATCATACACCACCTATTGCAAAATCAGTTGCAGAAGAGGTGTGTTCAATTAACATTTGCACAATCTAGATTCAAATATTCAATCCTGCCTGCGTACAGGCAAACAAGATTACTGAACGGGAGAGTATCATAAGAATATATTTGCAAAATGCTAAATGGTGAATAATTTGCAAGATGGTAAATTAATTATTACATGGTTATATACTTAATGTAAAATTATGTAAATAAAGAAATTGATTTAAAATAATGAGCTTAATGTTAAGGCAAAGAAGTTTACATATCCGTAGTTAATAAATTGTAATTGTGATGTAAATTACTAATTTTCACATATGTTTATTAACGACATTCAATCACAATACTTTTAAAATAATTATTACCTTTAAGTAATAATTTATTGAAAATTAGTAAACATTTCAAAAAATATTATAAACATGTTAATAAGTACATTTTCAGTCTTATGGGACATAGTATACAGCTCAAAGTTAATCTATAGACAAGTTACTAGTGAGAAAACAATAATATTATAAATTAGAAGAAAAAATATAATTTATTTATCAAATTTTTCCGTTTATTCTCGAAATATTCCTATTTAAACCCTAATTCTAATAGAATTTCACCTTTTTAATAAAAATATATATTCTATTTTCCTATAATTTAGGTAAAAATATTGGATTAGAATTTATATCTTAAACAGAGTATTCACATCTTGAAATTTATATGAAAATATATTATGTATGAGAATATTTATTTTAGTTGTAAAGGAGAATATTTATTAAAGAAATAAAAAAAATTATCAAGTTTTTTAAAATTCTTTATAGAATATTTTGAGTTTAAGTATTTGATTTAAACTTATATTAAGAGTGTCAACGCGTTAGTAGTTTGAATCATGATAATAATTACGTTTGCATATAAAATTTGAGTAAATACATTAAATTTGAAAAGTTTTACATAAATTGGTTGAGAGAAATCTTATATAAAACAATGCCTATGTTTAAGATAAAACTTTTTCTTTCTTTATATTTAAAACTAAACTATCACTTATAAACATCATTTCTATTAAAAAATCATATTTATAATCACAATTTGTATAAAAATAAATAAATATTATGCTTAAAAATAAGATTTTTTTTTCATTAAAAAAACATTTTTAACTATAATCTATCCATATTTGTAATTTAAAAAAAAAAAAAAAAAAACGCACTTACGTGCAATAAAATTTGCACCAATTTAAAAAAAAAAAAATCGAGTTAAAAACTTTGACCTATTTTAACGTATAATTATGACCATTATTATTATGAACTACGTAAGAATCAGTTACGTCTCCTCACTTCACTTTCGGGTATGACATGAATAGAAAGAGCACAAGAAAGAAAAAATGTGAAACCATGCATGAACCAAATTAACAAAATTAGTGGACTAACTGAAACTTTTATTCATATGGAAGATGATTCACACAATTATCAGAAGTTCTAATGAATACGTTCAACACAAAGAAAGAAACCATGGACACTATCTCCATTGTATTTCTTTCCATCATGTAAACTAGCAAAAAAAACCAAACTTATTCAGTCACAATTATCATTATTTGATGGATCTGGTTCTTCTGCAATATTTTGAGTCATATGGTTCTTCTGCAATATTTCTTGTGTCATCTGGTTCTTCTGCAATATTTCTTGTGTCATCTGGTTCTTCTGCAATATTTCTTGTCTCATCTGGTTCTTCTGCAATATTTCTTGTCTCATCTTGCTGCGGCATTTGTAGCAACTGCAACTGCGGTATTTCTTTCACCTGCAACTGCGGCATTTCTTGCAACTGCAACTGCAACTGCGGTATTTCTTTCAACTGCAACTGCGGCATTTCTTGCAAATGCAACTGCAACTGCTGTATTTCTTGCAATTGCAACTGCACCATTTCTTGCAACTGCGGTATTTTTTGCAACTGCAACTGCGACATTTCTTGCAACTGCACCATTTCTTGCAACTGCGGTATTTTTTGCAACTGCAACTGCGACATTTCTTGCAACTGCAACTGCGGCATTTCTTGCAACTGCGACATTTCTTGCAACTGCAACTGCGGCATTGCTTGTTCCCTATCAATCATATAATTAAAAAAGAAATTAAGAAAAACCACTTTGCACGTTGATTTGAATGAAAGAAATAGACGAGAAGTACCTTTCCCCGATCAAGTAGTCGTCAAACAAACTGCAGAGTTGCTCGACCGAAAATTTATACCCCATCAATAACCGCTTATTTTTGTTGGGATGAAACGAACTGTTAACGTCCAAGATAATCATGGCGCTATCCTCATCGCTATTTTCATCTCTATCATCATCGCTATCCTCATAATTCTTCAATAACTCTAACATCCGACGATATCTACTCTTATCGTCACTCTCTTCCTCTCTCTCTTCCTCACCTCTCCATCCTGACCCTGATGCATCCATTCTTCTTCCTTTCACTCACTTAATTACCACTCCCCATTATCTCTAACTCTTCTAACTCTTCTATCTCTTCTAACTCATATACCCCTTTTAACTTTTCCTTCTCTATGTAATCTCCACTTAGTACTAACTAAACTAACTAACTAACTAACCAACTCACTAAACTTTTCCTTCATTCTGTGTCATTTAGCATATAAGTTCCAGATATCAGGTTCAAATCCACTCCCATTTTTAACAATCTATAGCAGAGTATAAAATATTAGCCTTTATTTAACTTGCAGAGCAAACAACATTTCTTGCACTTTACTATTGGATGGGGGGTGTAGAATGGGGAATGTTCATCAAGCACTTCATTATGTAGAGTAAAACTAAGAAGGGATCTAAAAAAGTTAGAATCTTGATAGAACAGAGTAGAACCTGTTGTAAAACTTTTCCTAGTAAAAACAATAATTGTTCAGTTTCACTTAATCTTCCTGCCACAGATGCTCCGCATAATTGCTTTTCATATTCTGATCCAAAATCAACAATGCATAACTGATCTGTGATTCTTTCAAATAATTGACTATCTAGTCTCTTATTGGTGGTGATGTCCAAAATCATCTGTACACCTTCAAGTGCCTAAAAGAATTTATCAAACTGGATGGATGATCAAGGAAGAACCAAAAGAAAATATGCCTTTACTAGAGTTATTTATTAGTATACTACACTTGAATTTTATGTCATGTTAAAATTTAAAATTAACTGCTAAATTATAAAGGCCTTTAAATTTATTTATTGTCCATTATATATGAGTTTTAACTTTCAACATTAGGGTGGATAAGAGCTTTACCATGTATGCACTTTGAAAGTTAAGGTGTATGGCCAAGCTTGTGAAGGTGGTTTACGAAAGAAAAACATATTTTTAATAAGTTAAAAATACTTGTAGAAAGGTGAAAGATGTTCGCTCAAGGGAAGGAGTTTAAAAGAAAGAGAATATTTCAAGATAGAGATGGGTTAGGAATCTATTATCATTTAAGAAAGAAGAACTTGATCAAATAAGAATAGATCACAAATGACAAATGAGTAATACATAAATGTTTTTTAAAGGTATTGAATAAAGTTTAGAGTATGATATATAATAAATGTTTTGATTGAGTTGAGTCGAAAGATTATGTTCAAAATTAAGTATGATTGGTATATATTGTTTGATACTAAAGAAATATAAATATATATTAGTATGGAGATTATGTTGAAATAGTTTCAATGAAATTCTAAATTTTACTACAGGTCGTAGGTAATAAGATCAATGATGAAGTATTGATAAAGGAATTATAAGTAATATTTATAAGACATCTGATAAGAAATAAAAAAAAGGTAAAAATTAAAATAATATTTAAAACCGTTAGATTGTAAAATATCATATAGACAGAAAATATTTAATATATATTTTACTAAATTATTAATATAATATAGTATAGTTATTGATACGGTTTTTTTTTATATTTAAATTGTCATTTACTCATATATTATTTTGATTGTGATAATTATGTTTATTGTACGAAAGCAATGTTATTTAAAAAAGTGAAAAACTTTTAAATTGAAATCAGAATTCCAAAAGGATAAATTCTCTCTTATTTTATATAAATTTATCATCATACACTAATTTTAATAATAATTTCTAAAATATTATAACTATAAATGATAATCACAAAAATTAATATAATGTAATATATTTTGTTGTTTTATTTTCTTAAATGTATCAGTTTTTTATTATATTTAAAATTTCATTTTAATTATAATAATTAATATGATTATGAAAATTTTATGTTTATTAAATTAATAATTTAAATTATCAATCTTAAATAAATTTTGATTTTATATAATAGTATTCAAATTTTTTAAAATATTATAATATTTATGATGGACTTCTTTTATCATAATTTTATAATAATTTCACGTAAATATATACATCAAAATGATAATAAACTGATATCTTTAAGTACAAACGTAATTTATATATCATCACTATAATATTATAAATCATTATAAAGAGATACAATTTTTTAAAATTATTTTTAGCATACACATTATTTAAACGACTATTAACTCTCTGCTAAAGTCAAATAAACTGTTAAGTAATTGAAATGTCATATCAAATATACTTTTGACAATTTTCTTAACTTTCAACTAACTTTTCAATTTTGAGCTAATTTTTCATTACTCTTACCAAATATAGTCCAAGTGACTAAGCATTATATTAAGAAACACATTAAAATGATTCATCATAATTTATAATCCAATTAAAGCGTTTAAAAAATTGGTAAACAATAAAATAATATCGGTCATTAATAATTGGTTAAATTAAATATATTTTTAGTCACAATAAAATTTGAAACAAATTTAACATTGATTCTGTCATATTTTTTTAATTAAATTAACGTTATTTGATTTATAAACAATAGGCTTTGAATTATGGCATATATTCAATTATTTATTAACATATACAAGTAAATTTAAATGACATTAAATACAACTCAAATGAAAAATTTACTCCTTTTTCACATCTTAACACACTAATATTTATACAATACAACCATACATGTTTTTATTGTTTCTAAAATTCACTTTGTGAAAAGGAAGGTACAACAACAATAATAAGAAACTGAAACTCTAAAACTTAGAACTTAAAAATTATGAAGACATTGAGTACACATGTGGCGCGAGCCTGGGCATGGGGTGCACTGAAAGAGGCTCGGCCCGCTGTAGGGTTAGCCCATACGCTTCATCCATGTTCATCTTTTCTGGGTTCAGCCCATTTTCTAGTTCCCAATCAAACGAATGGACCAAGGTTGCAGTTAGAAGTTGGACCATTCGAAGCCCAAGACTGAGCCCAGCACAAATCCTTCGTCCGGCACCGAAGGGTATAACCTCAAAGTCATTGCCCCTAATGTCAACATCAGCCTTCTCACCACCCGGAAGGAACCTTTCGGGCCTGAACTCCAATGGGTCGGCCCATTCCTTTGGGTCACGGGCTATGGCCCAAACATTCACCAAGAGAGTTGAACCCTTCGGGATGTGGTACCCAAATATCTCGCAGCTCTCCGCAGCGACACGTGGCAGAGAAAGAGGGGTCGATGGATGGAGCCTGAAAGTTTCCTTGATCACTGCTTGTAAGTACGGGAGATGGGCCAAGTCCTCTTCTTTCACGGTCCTGTCTCGGCCCACAACAGTGTCCAACTCTTGCTGGACTTGGGCCAGGAGTTTTGGGTTTCGGATCAGTTCTGCGATGGCCCATTCTGTAGTGCTTGATGACGTGTCGGTCCCAGCCGTAAACATGTTCTACCAAATTTGAACCAAGTAAATAATTAGAGATTTGTACTATTTATATAACATGTTTTTTTTTTTAAGAAAAAACTGATTGTAAAAAACCAAAGTAGAAAATTGTTATTCCAAGTTATGTTCTTTTTTTTTCTAAATAAATTCATTCAAACATATAAAAAAAAGGTAACAAGTGATTATTCTATAATATTTTTCCTTAAAAGAAAATCAAACAAACAAATCTATTATGGTAGTTAGTATAAGGACAAGTTTTTTCTTGGGTGTCATAATGATGAGCAAGTTGATCTAAGATGAGATGTTGCTGTTAGATTAAGATTTTAATAGAGAAAAAGTCAAAAGTGGACTTGTAAGGAGATTGTTGAAATTGCTACAAAAACAGAACTTTTTGTTTATATTTTCCCAAGTCTTACAGTTAGGTAAAGAATATTTCTTTCTTCTTCTTTTTTTCTTAAAGAAAATGTCCCATTGGATTCTCCAAGAAAGAGAGAGAATTGCAGTTACAACTTACAAGTAGGCTTTAAATTCAACTGTCGATATTAGGTAAGGTTTTCTAATTGTAGGAACAAAAAATTCACCTTTTTAAGTCAAGAATAGACTACATATACATTTAGCTTCTGGGTTCTACCAAGTGATGATTTTTAACAGGAAAATGTTTTATGAATATCTGTATTTTTAAAAGATACATGTACGATATTTATAACTCAATGAATGTATCGTATTTACGTCAGAATTATGAATGTTGTACGGAGTTAAAATAATAAAGGAATAAAAGTAAAAAACAATTAGTTTGTAAGATAGTGACAGAGAAGAGAAGGTACCAAAAGCAGTGCTTTAATCTCTGTGTGGGTGAGATGGTTTCCATCATCGTCCTTCACGTCATGAAGAGACAACAAAATGCTCAAGAGATTGTCGGAAGAAGTATCGTGTTCCTGAATAATGGAGGCCAAGAATGCATCAAATCTTTTGTGCAATTTCTTCATCTTAGATTGCACCCCTTGAAGATCAAGCCACTCGAGAGAAGGAATAAAGTCGCCAACGTTGAAAACCCCAGCCAAGACCATCAACTCCACCACCATGCTCTTGAACTCATCAGCCCTGGGATCGCACCCACCGTCCCCATCGTTGAACACTCTCCTTCCGATCATCACCCTCGCCAATGCGTTCGTGGTGCAGACGTTCAACATCTGCCCCAAGTTCACTGCTTTTACACCTGAACTTCCCAGGTTACGTGTTAGTCTTGCTACCTCTTCCTGAAACAGTGTTATTCGTTAACTAGGGTTTTCGTAATTAATGCATCAAAATAATGAAATAGATACTTGAGAACTGTGACACCAATAACTTTCACATCAGATTGTCTTTAATAAGATATCGACAGTGTTCACATAATGAGTCTCTCAAACTCATTCGTAAAATTAAAATAATTGAAAAATAATATATATATATATATATTAAAATATATATTATATAAGTTCTTTTGTTAAAATTATTAATGATTAACAACAGTGTCAAAATCAATCTTCTAAAAATTTGACCTAATCAACTAAGACGCCTAGCCTATTAAAGATTCATTGGAGGGAGTGGAAATTAATAAATAGTATTATTAATTAAATTATATATAAGAATAAAAAATATAATATTAAAATCTAAGATAATAAATTTTATATTTTTAATATTTAAATAAAAAATTATGATTCAACCTACATAATACTTTTTTTTAAAATGAACTTGAAGAGAAATAATATATGATTTATTTATTTTTATTTTTGTTAAAAAAATCAAAAATAGTATTTACTTAATAATTTTTTTAATAAATACTTTTTGTTAAACTGTTGTAAACCGATTTTAACTAATTTTAATTGATATATTTTTAAAATTTTTGACCCATTTAATTTAAAACTGATTTTATGGTTCAAATTAATTGAATATTAAACTAATTTATCAATTTTTTATATTGAATCGATTTGTCTGGTTTGATTCTTACAGTATAAAAAGGTTATCAGTAAAAAGTATGAGAAATAAATAAAATTATTTTCTTAGTTAAGTTGTCAATTTTTTTCATGAAAAAGAAAGTGTTGAAGTGACGATGAAGTACTTTTGTAAGAAGTGACGTGAGTGCTGTCAATAACCACAAATATGTGAATATGACTCTGCTTTAAATATCTTGTCCTATTTTTAATATCTTTTTCATATATCTATGTCTGCATTAAGGACATAGTACTTTGATGTAAAAAGTTGTCTTTTTAGTGATTTATAAACTCAGAATAAGAAAGCTATTTAATTATGCCTATAGCCTAACATAGGTTTTAAATTTACTATTACTTTTTTAATTCCATAAAACTGTGAATTTTTTATTTTTATTTTTTACTAATTTATAGATTTTAATGTTATTAAAATTTAAAAAAGAGTGAGTAATATTATATGAATATAAACTCATTTTCATATTTATTATCTGGTTTATTAAATATTTTTCAAACAATTAAATTAATATATTAACTAACGAAGGGAAAAAAAAAAAAGAGGAAAAACACACATCTTCATTTTAAGAATAAACACATGCTACTTAAAATATTTTTTTTATATCAATAATTAATTTGGATTGTATATTGTATCTTGATGTTTTGTAATAATTTTAGTGAATATAAATAATTTTTAAATTAGAACCAAAAAAATCTTATAAAGTAAATAGAGTATATGAAAAATAAACATGTTTACATTATAAATATAATTATATTACAATATTTAAAAAAATAATTCTTTTTTTTTATATTTTACAAACATAAATCATATCTAATTAATTTTTTGAAAATACTTTTGATATTATTCTTTAAAATTAATGACATCAATATTTAAAACAGATATATGCTGAATAAATTATATTTTTTAGGTATCTCTATTGAAATGTTATTATGTTAAAGTAAACATAAAAACCAAAAAAAAGAAAAAAAATAGTTTGTGGTGAAATAACATACTCAAATTATAATGTTGATATTTTACAAAAGTATGTAAAATAAGCACCATTGGCTATGCATTAATGAATTTATTAAAGTCATGGGTGGGTCACCTATTTGTCTATAGTTCTGAATTCGACCCTATAAGAGTGGTCACTATAATCATGGAGGTAGTAATTGGAAAGTACCAAAACATTTAAGAATTTTATAAAAAAAAATTATTATTTCTGTTTGTTTAATTATTGATTTTTTTTTATTTGTATTTAGTTATTTTAAAAAATTAAAATTATATTTTAAATTTTTTTAGGAAAAAAAAACCTTAAATAATATCTGTAAAAAAATAGAGAGTATTAATTTAATAGATTTATTAAGCATAATCACAATTTTTTTAGGAAGTACATGTTATGTTACTTTTTATTTTTTCTAAAATTCACTTGGTTTTTAAAGAGTACACTATCAAGTTACGTAATGCATATTTTATGATTTATTTATAAACTGTTAAATTTTAAAAAAAAAATGCCTACTTTAATAAATATATAATTTAATTTATTAAGTTAAAGATTTTATTATGATATACTGTATTTATTATTATTTTTAGTGATAAGATTAGGTAGTCGTAAGATAGTATTAATTGAATAATTAAAAAAATAAAATGATAGTGAATTAAAAAAAAATATTAATTAAAAGTACTTCTATTAAGTATTATTATGAGATAAAAAGATGTTGATTTATTTTTAAAAATGAATATATTATTGAAAATATAAATAGAAGAAATTTTAAATGTCAAACAAAATATATGTTGAGACTATTCTTTTGAGGTTTTGAGGTTTGTAGTTTAAGAGTTACGAAATGGTTTGAATTAAATCGTGCCTTGATATTAAAACCACACTTTTAATATTTGGCGTTAGAAAAATAATTAAATATACTTATATGTTTGTATGTTAAATAAATAAATAACGTTTAAAAAGTTTATACAGATAAATAGAGTGAAACAGTTATATTTACAAACTAAAAAAAAGTCAAACACGTAATATATGGTTATCGAAAATTTATTTCATAATTAAAGAATTTTAAGGACAAATTAAAATAAAAACCAATAATAATAACATAAGAGTTTATCCATTTTTAAATTAGAAATAAACTAAATTTTATTTACTTACACGTCTCTTCATTTTAAACCACTAAAATCTAATCCAAACTTTCTCAAACTAGTAAGTAATCTTTCTCATCTTATAAAAAGTACATTGTAAACTTAAGGTGTAATTATACATCCATGTATAGATCTAAAGTAATTATTATAATAATATATAAATATATAAAAATGTAAGCTTTAATTATATTTTTAGATTTTAAAATTTAAGATGATTTTAATTTTAAATTTTAAAATAAATCATTTTAATCTCTTAATATTTAAAAAAATTGATTTTAATGTTTAAATATTAAATTTAAGAGATAAAAAATAAAATTAAAAGGTTAATGATAATCAATATTAAATAGTTTACAATATATTTTTTAATTTGATATTTTTTATTACATTTTTCAAAATAAAATATTTAATAATTTTATTGACAAAAATATTAGTCAATCCAAACGTATGGTAAAAGATTACGTTATTATATAAAATATTTTATATTAAAATAAAACTGAACCAAATTAAAGTCACAATTAATTTTTATGTTAAGGTAATAACATTTTTAATAAAAGTTCATGTAAACCAAATCGCACTTACGAATATTTATAAAAGAATAAAATCAGAAGAAAATAAAATAATTTTTTACAGAAACTAAAATCAGTGTTTTGAATAAATTAAATTATTTTAAATTCTTAAACCCTAGAGCGAAGGTAAAAAATATATTCGTTCATGTATGTGTATATTATACGTGTAGCTACCATTAAGTGGACACAGAAAAAATTAAATTACCTCACGCAAGTGTCTAAACTGATCCAAGGCCTTGCCGGAGAAGAGGTGAACGGAGGTGAGTTTCCGGAGCAACCGCCACCGCGGGCCGTAGGGGGCGAACACCATGTCCTGGTAGTTATAAGCTATGTACTTCGCGCCGGCGTTCGGTGGGCGGCTGCTGAAATTAGAGTCATGAATCTTCAAGAACTGTTCCGCCGCGGAGGCCGACGCGGCCACCACCACGTTCACCAACCCGAGACGGAGGTACATGAGCGGGCCATGGACGCGGGCTAAGGCGGCGAGGGAGTGGTGCGGCACCGGGCCCATGTGTGGAAAGTTTCCCACGATGGGCCAGGGCTTTGGGCCCGGAGGGAGTGGTAGCGAAGGACGTGTTATGAACTTTATCAACCGATACACGAAGATCGCTGCTGCGATTGTTGCTAAGGCAACAATGGATAGAGACATGGTTGGTTTTGGACGAGGTTGTTGTTGTTTCTGAATGAAACTTAGTAGTGTGTTGGGGTTTTTCTCTCGTTAGGCTCAACCTTGCTGGTATATATAGTGAAATATTTTCTCTGACCGTTTTATTTTATATTAATTTCTTCTACCATTTCCATTGAGACGGTTTGACACAGTCCTTTTTATATTTATTATTTATTATTTATTATCATTTTTTTCTAAGCGGTGGCTACTTATAATTCTTTTTAATATTTTATTAATCGAAAATTGCTTTATGTAAATGGTAATAGATTTATGTGTCTTAATAAGAGTGCTCAATTCAAATAACATTAAAATATAAAATAAATCATATTGTGTAAGTGATGTTATGTGTTATAATACACTTTATATTTCTTAATCTACCTCTATCTTGTTCGTACATTTGGTTTTAATTTGTTGTACTAACTAAGTATGATATCTCAAAATATACGAAAAAAATTACGTGTATGGATGCTCTTCACTCAGTTTTCGTGTTAGAAAAAATGGTTTTTGAAATTATTGAAATTTTGCTTGCAAGTGGTATTTCTTTTTATAGTAATGTTAGAAAATACTTTTCCTCCACTTTTCCGCTATTCTTTTTTAAATAATGAAATAGAATATTTTTACTAAAATGTTATTATTATTTCACCGAATACTTCAAAAGAATTTCACGTCTCATCTTCATCTTTAAATCGGAAGCTTCTTATATTGACTTTTATTCTAAAAATTTATCGTCCATCAATCAGAAAATTACATATTTATTATACTTTTATCTTCAAATCAGTATATATTTTAAAAATTAAAAAATAATATATATATATATATATTAGAATGAAAATAATTTACCTTAACCTTCATTAATTATTCATAACCTTATAAAATATATTAAATAGATGGATTTTAGATTAAGACGATAGATAGATAATTGAATAATATATAAGTGAAAAAGATATATAAATTTTTAGTCTTAAAATTTTGGGTAAGAAGTAAAGTTGTATTCATTTATATAATTTTGATTTATCTCATTTGTAAAAATCTTTCAGTATTATTTCCTTCTAGATAACTAACAGTGGTATCAAAGTCTGATTTGTCCGGCCCACGAAGAGTAGATATAGGTAAGAGATTCTAATTCGTTCAACCTATAAGGAGAGGAGTAGATGTAGGTGAAAGATCCTAAGTTATCAAAAGTTTTCCTAATGTGAGTTTTAAGCAAGCCTATCTTGTCAAAGGACGGCGGTACAAATTAACCACTTAGATACTCGTGATATTTCTACTAAAGGGAGAGTGTGTGCAATATGAAAGCAAGTCACACTTAGTTTATCCCTCCCTCCTAAATATCCAATAATTCTCTATCATGATTTAATATGTTCTTTTATATTTAAATAATCTGTAATTAATTAAGGTAAATTATTATCGGATATGCTATTCGTATATAAAACAATGGTGAATTTAACATATTTTTTTTATAATATGTTTCTAAAACAAAAATATGATAAAAATATAGTGTAAATTTAATTTTAAGAACTAGAAAAGGACATTTATAGGTTGGCATTTATGCATGTTGAGTGAGAGTGAGATTTGAAAATGAAGTAGAAGCAGAGAAGAGTACAATAAGAGTTAGGTTGTGCATTGGATATAATTGACGGTGGAAAGGAAAGATGAGAAGAAGGTTTGCGTTTGTAGGTAGGAGGAACGTGCATGCAGTCAAGAAGCGTGGGAATTGCCGGGGGTTGAAGCGCGTGTATTCATGGACTTACAGCTTCTCACTTAACCACGTGTGACTGTTAGGTAAGAAGTACATCACTTTGCTACCACTTCAATTTAAGGTTCCTCGTCTATCTTTATTTCTCTCCTAGGTAGATATAAGTTATTCAATAAACAAAATCAACTTCATTTTATTATTATAATAATATTATTTATTTATTTATTATAAAATTTATTTTAAAAAATATTAGAATAATAAATAAATTTTTTTATTATTAATTTATTTTTTTATCTTTTATTTTTTATTTTTAATTTATTATTTAATTTTCTATATATAAATAATATATAAATAAGTGTTTTTATATATTTATGATATAATTATAAATAATATAAATTATTTTTTTTTCTTTTTATTTATTTAATATTAAAATTTATGTCAATAAAATTTTTAAATCAGTATCGAATCACTAAAAATTTTTTAGATCAAAATTGGATCACTACTATCATATTATTTATAAATTTTTAATTTCATGATGTATTTGAAGACTCTCAGCATAAGAAGAGTGTATTAGAGATCCTACATCATTTAAAGATAAAACTAAATTATAATTTATAAACTAATGCAAATTTTACCTCATTAAATCAATTTCATAAAAATAAATTAAACATAATTCTACTATTTTTCATTCTGTATATCATACTTTACCTTTATTTATATAGTAAAACTAAAAAAATATCAACCACGATTCTGTGGATACATTTTCGACAACAAGGACAAAAAATGAAGACTAGTTTCCATATAAAGTATAATAGTATATCATACACTTTTTTTTTTCAGTATAAACGTTCTATAGTATCTACAATATTTTTAATTTTTAATAATTTTTATGGTTTGATTAGAGTTACCTATAATTTAAGAATTTTTAATACTAAAATTTTATTTGAGTTACTTTTTCTTTAGAAAAAAGTATATATTATATTTTAAATTTTATTCTTTTATCTTTCTGTCGCCGCTTTTGAAAAAATAAAAAAATAAAATTATCGTACGAGGTAGTCAATTCATATCATTCATATCTCTGTCGTAAAAAACAAAATACAGTCAGAATGAGAGAATAAGTGAAAATACTTAGTATTTAAAATATAATTTAACTTGTTCTATTTGATAGAAATAAATTAAAAACTAGGTTTGAATTTCTAAACAAAACTTATTTAATTTTGGATTTAATAAAAATTTTATTAAGTCTGATGAGCCGATCTATTTATTTATATAAATATAATAAAAATACATATATTTATAATATTATATTTCATATTGTTATAAATTAAAATTATTATATTATAATTAATAAAATAAATATGTAAGATAAAAAGTAGATTATTAATAAAGTAAACTTTATTATAAGTTATTAAATTTGTGTTTATGACTAGATTTATTGATACTCTTATTTTGATTGACTTTTAAATAGGAAAAAAATCATAAAAAAAAGTAGTCTCTTATGTGAGGTCAAACTTTAATTTTGCTTAACAAATTATGTCTAATTACACAGCGTTATTACCTACATTTATTTAGATAAAGTTTCTACAACTTAACAATAAATTTTATTTAAGAGAAACTTATTTAACTAATTTTCTATAAGTTGCTATAAGAAAAATTATATTTATAAACTATTTTAATTAGTTGTATGAAAATAAGTTAGTTTATAATTTTTTAATGATAATTTTTATCTGAGTGAAAATATTTTTTGTTTAAATGAGAATTATTTTAGTTAAATGAAAGAGATTTAATTTATTAAGATGATTTTTTCTTACATAAACTATTTTACTTAACTAAAAATATTCTGATAAAGAATATGATTTTAATATTTTAAAATAATTCTTTGATAATATATATATATATATATATTAATGAAATTTAAATGATAAATATATTAATTTGTCTGTGTGACGAAATTATGTAGTTAAATAATTATTTCATGTTATGAGATATGAGATGTATAATTATTAAATGGTATTATTATATATGTATAATGTAAATTATATATATTGAATTGATGACGTATTTATAGGATATATATTTTTTAATGATAATCAAAGTTATAAAGATATATTATACAGTAAAAAGTTAATAAAATTTTTATTACGTGTCTTTAAACGAAAGAATCATTATATATTAATAAGTGTGTGAAAGTTAATTTGAGATTAAGATATTACACTATTATCAATTCATTAGGTTAAATGTTAATTAGTCTATACATTTAATTTTAATATATTTTTTCATAAATAATCTATTATATAATGTATATTCATGAATGAAACTTAAATATATTTAATTAATTTAATAAATATATATTGTATAATATATTATTCTTTTACGTTTAATTAAAATATTTTCTTATAAGAATAAATTAAATTAGTTACACAAATTAAAATTAAGAATATAGATAAATTATATAAAAGAATTAATGTATAAGTTAATTTTAACTTATATAATATTTTTTATTTTTTATTTTCATCTCTTAAAAATCACACCTTTACTAATGTTTAGTTTTTTTTTTTAATATTTGAAGGGTTAATTTAGTATACAAGGGTGTTTTTAATATAATATATTTTAATTAGCTAAAATATTAGTGTAGAGAGAAAAAAATATATGATATATTGTATGTAATCTAAATTTAAAAGATGTAGGTACTTTTAAATAATTTAATATATTGCATGCATGTGAAGTTAACAATGAAACCCAAATTATATATTTTGAAAATATAAAAAAATGAAATAATTAAAATTTAAAGGTTCAAAATCTCCAAAACAACTGTATAATACTTAAATATAATGTAGGGATAAAATTAAAAATGTACACCCCCATTCTAGAATAATAGTTGAATTATCAAAGAAACTTGTTGTCTGGGATTGAAATAAGATTTTTTTTTTTTTTTTTTTTTACTATTGTGTGTGTGAACAAATAATTAATTATATTTTTGTCTAATTTGAAATTTGTCAAGCAATAATATATATATATATCACCAGCGAAATATACGTTGGGTCAACGATCTCAACCATTTTTTTTTATTTTTCATTTCCAAAATTCATTTTTTAGTTATTTTTTCATTCTCAAAATTCAAATTAATCTGCGTCTAAAAGGGCTATTCAAACAAATATTTGCGTGTTCTTAGAAATTTTGAAACTGAGCAACACAAACACAAAGAAACAAAGCTTTTTAGGTTTATCCTTTTATGACAAAAACATAGGGATTTTGTTTCATGTAAAACCAAGAAAAAACTTAGTGTGAAGATGAAGATAGAGATTGATTCTATTCAATGATGAATTCATCCATTGACCTTCACTTTTTCAAAAAAGTGCAATAGAAGTTTTATTCACACTGGATTACATTTTGTGAACACATTGAAGATTAAAACGTCTTTTTCTCGTGCTTTCCGCAGATATATATGCCCAAAAATCGTGATTTTCAACCAATTTTATGTTTAAAAATAGAAGGTAACTAATGAAGATTAGTCTAATTAATGAAGATCGTAATTTTAGATAGCCCAAAGAGACACGGTTTTTAATTTCGCTGTCAATGTTCACTTTTTTTCTTTAATAATAAATTTTGTTAACTTATGGAGAATGGGAACTTGATTTGACAATGCTTTCGATATTAAAATATAGAAATGAATTAGTATTTATTTCTTTATGTAGTTAAAAATTTTAAATTGTATTCTCTTATAATCACTTTATTAGGATGTTGATTAACAAAACCCTAACCTGTGACTAATTTTATTGAAATTTGTCTGATTATACATTGACTTGATCAGGTATTCAACAGGTGAACCATATCATCGATGAGAATTTTATTTGGTGTTTGATGATGTAGGAATTTTATCAGCATGACTAAACGTTCGATATTTTTAAACAGTTCGTGTGATCATAAATTTAGCATTGGTTTAACTTAATTTATAAAGTTTCAGACACTCAAATTTCAATCTAAAATTAGTACTAAAACTATGATAAATTACATAACACAATCTTATTTTTGATAAATATTAGAAATTGAAAATTTTAATAACATAAATTTTATCTAAAAATTAATAAATATTAAATAAAATTATTTAATGTTAGCGTTATTAGTAGTAAATTTAAAGTTTAAATAAAGTTTGTACCATTTTATATAAGTACTTTTTCATGTTGAGAGTCTCAAAACTCGAACATAGAACTAGACTTTCGACTCGAATGTGGATTTATAGATGGTCTAATAACGGTCCAAGAAAGATGATCTGATATGAATGGTATGATAATGACCCAATAAAAGTGATCCAATAATAGTTCGATGGTTCAAGAAAATCGAGAATGTTGTTAGAATAGATTCTGATACCATCTTATTAGAAGACTTGAAGTTTAATTTATCTTCATAAAACTAATTCAACGAGATAAAATTTATATAATTTTATATATATTAATTTCTGGTATGTTTAAATAATATGAAATTTTTAATAATTTTTTTTAATATTTTTTTATAAATATCTATCTAATTAGATTATATTATTCTAATAAATATCAACAAATTGTTTGACCAATATTGAAGATTAAAACTAAAAATAAGTATTAAAAAGAAAAAAGAAAAAAAAAGAGAGGAAAATGTTGACATAAGATAGTCCACAACCAAACCAAAATCATTAATGTCAAAGACTTCTTCTTTAGTTCCATTCTCTACAGTTCTCTGCCGTTATTTAAGAACTTTCCTGAGCAATTTGAGAGAAAATCAAACATAGAAAAAGTCTCGTTTTCTACGTTACTTTATACATTAAATAAATACGTTATGATCATTTTTAGCATTTGAAAATTCACTTACTTATATAGATTTCGATGCATTTAAAAAATATTTTTATCTGCTTAAAAACTTTATTTCAAAATAAGCTTAAGCAAAACGTAAAATGCTAAACTCAAACTCAAATTTTGTAATACTTTATCCATTTGAATGTAATTTCACATTAATCTATACACAAACTAATTCCCTTTTCATTTCCCATAATTTAAATTTCTAAAATTTAACTTTTTTTTCTTACAAGTTTTGATGATTATGCGAGAGGGTTGTGCCTCATAACGTATTAAAAAAATATATTATGAGATTTCTATACACCTACAATTTAATGTCCTAATTGTTTTCGTGTTGTGTTGAATAAATCAAAAACATTCATATTCACCTTTTACACTTTCTTTGGTTTAAGATTTTTAATATGATAAATGATTTAAGAGAAATTGAAAAGATTGTATTAATTTGATTGATTGTATTTAAGAAAACGTGTAGAAAAAAATTTTAGTGTAAGAATATGGTGTAAGATTAAAAGAATGTGAAAGATTTATGTGAATTATATATAAAAAATCACTTTGTTTTTCTTTTTTCTTTTTTATTTTAAAATTATTTATATTTAATAAAATATATCTAAGAGTTATTTTAATATTATATTAAAAAATTAATTACCAATATTTTTGCTTCAATCGAATTAATCATATATATTTATAAATTTTCTATTTATTTTTACTATCTTTCTATTAAATTAGGTCACTTTTCACTTTATTTATCTTTAAATCATTCTAATTTCATTTTTCACTTTCCATTTCTTAAATCAAATAAATATTTAATAAAACTTCAAAATTAAATAAAAATTTAATGAAATCCAATAATATTATGTGGAATAAGTAAGTGTTATTTGAATTTATAAAAAAAATTACTTTAAAATATAACTTTTTTCATGAATTATAAAAAAAAGTAATAATTAAAAACACGACTTTTTAATATTTTTTTATAAAATCAAGTTTAGAAACATAACACTTTTTATAATTAAATAATAGTTTTTAGATAGTACTTATTCATTTATATAACTATTTAGAAAAAATATCTATTTATATAATTTCAAAACCAAATTATCTCATTTTATTAATTTTTTGTCATAAATGTTTGGTTGTAAACTATCACTATCCTCTCTCTCTCTAATGAAACCGACATAACGTAAACATAATTGATATTTTCTTCAAACTTATACATAAGAAGTGTTTTATGGAAATTTTTGTCAAGGTTTATTTATGTGTTTGTTAGATTATAACTTAAATAAGTTATATTTCTATTAGAACCAAAAAAAATTATTTTATAATTTTTACTATCACTTTATTTTATTCTAATTAATTTCGAATTTAATTATACAAATTTTATTCGCTTATTAAGAGATGGGTAAGTTATATTTAGAACGAAGAAAATTATTTTGTGACCTTCATGAAGTAAAATACTCGTAATATTTAAGTTTTTTGGATCAACATGAATTAAACATTGAACACATATAAGAGATTACAACATTTTCAAATAAGCTTATATTATAATTATATTTAAATGAACAGAAATAAAATATTCGAATGTATAAACCTCTTTATATATTAATAATAATGTTTATAAAAATTATTTTTTGATAAATATATTAAGAATGATTTCTTAATAAAAGTATTTTTAGAAATTTATTAGAGATTTAATATTATTTAAAAATAAATAAATTAGAGTATAAAAGAAAAATATAAATTTTACTTTATGAGTTAATTTTATGAATATAATTTAGATTTAAGTTAACTTCTAATATGACATCAAAAGTTATTAAGGTTGTTGGATTTATTGGATTATCTATTATTGGGTTTTTATTGAATCACCTATAAATGTCTAGTCTCACGTTTAAATTAAAATTATCAAATCATTTATAAATGTCTAGTTTTACGTTCAAATTAAGGTTATTGAATTACCTATAAATGTCTAGTTTTACGTTCAAATTAAGATTATTGAATTACCTATAAATGTCTAGTTCCACGTTCAAATAGAAGAAATTTTCAATGTGTCAAAAATCTCATTATACCTAAAATCAGCAATTGTTTTAAAAAAAAATCTTAATACAAATGGTGGCTATGTGTTGGTATTGTGGGAGTCACAAACATGAAAGTTTGTGGATGACCCAATTAATGTTAAGTTGAAGTCAAACCAACCTACTTTCTTAAGAGCCAAATAATATGCATTTGGTCACAAATCAATTAAGTCTTCATCAAATCAAGACTCATAAATAAATAATTGATTTTCCTTAAGTGCCATGAAAATAGTCAAAGTGTGGCATATCCAAATTCATCTACTCACCAAAACTGCAGAAGCAAAAGACAAACTATATGCATAAAAAAGAATGCCTCTAAGCCAACAATTGAAGAAGATTAAAAAAGAAAATGAAAGGCTATTTAATGATAGAAGTTATAGTTATCAATATGAACATTTTTTTTTTTATAAATGTAAAATTTCCCTATATTTGGTATTTAGGTTATCATGTTTTTTCTATTGTTATTCTTGCTAACACTAATAAAGGAATATTAATTTATTTTTTGGAATAATTTAAGATTTCTCTAATTGATATCGTGAGAGATACATAACGTCTCTCTTCGCATTACTAGAAAGGGTTTTTATTATGTAAATTTTGTACTACAATAATAAAAAATTTTCAGAAATAGAGTTCTTAATAGTTTATTTACAATATTAAACTTTTTTTATTGATTACTCGATTTGGTCTTCAGGATTCGAATTTAAAAAAATAATTTTAATGTATTGTGTGTTTATATGCTGGAATTCCGTTATCATGTATTCCAAGCAGGTTTTTTTTTTTTTTTTTTAATATAGAAGGAAATTTATAAAATAATAAACATTAAAATTAAATTTAAATATGTGTTTAAAAATAAAAATGTTAATGTTAAAATAAAATAATATTTTTAAATAAAATTATATTATTATATTATATATTAATACATATTTTTAAAATTTAATATTAATATAATTAAATATTACAAATAAACATTATATAAAAAATTTAAAATTTAATTTTAAAAATATTATTAATGTTAATATTAAACAATGAATTTGAATAGAAAAATTATTTTAATAAAAAAATTATTTACGTAATATTAAATATTAATTTTTATTGAAAAAAATTAAATATCATATTAAAATATAAATTTAAAAATTATAATATAAATATAAATTTCACTATAATTATTTTTATTAAAAATAACAAAGAAATTAATTTTTACTGTAAATATTTTTTATATTATAGTAAAAAAAGTAAATTTTAAAATTGTAAAGTAAATATAAATTTTGATAATTAATAGTTAAATATTATTAAATATATATATATATATTAATTAATTAATGTATTAATAATATTAAAGAGTTGAGAAAAAAAATTATTCATATCCATCACTTCTTTATCGTAGTATTTTTTAATTGTCGTATGAATTTTTTTTACAATATGTAAAATGTAATAAATATGCATAAAATTGTTTTTTTTCCAACTATTATTTCGAGTAGACATTTTTTTATAATTTTTGTGATAGTCTAAAATTAAACATAATTTCTCTTGTGATATTATGGACTTTATAAGTCTTTTATAATAATATTTTAAAAATTAAAAAATAAATATTATCCATTTAATAACAAGTTAGTCTTGTAACCTATGTCTTAGAGATTTTGTTATATTTAAAATTATTATTTTCTAATTATAATCATGCAAGGAAATCTAACCCTTTAATAATATTATAAAAATAAAATAAAAAATTAGTTCTTAATTTCATGACAAATTAATCAAATAGTATAACATACTTAAAAATATAAATATATTCTAAATATTTAATAACTCTAAAAATAATACTAATTATTATTACAATAATTTCAAAGATATTATTCAAAATATATAACTAATTCATAATTTACCAAAATAATTCATAATTTACCAAAAAGCATTCATTAATTCATAATATACATATCATTTTTTATCATTTTAAGTTAAATAAACGCATATGTAGACTTGTCCATTTAGCATTGAGCCCTCCGTTCAGCATAGGGGCTGCACTCAACGAATTTATGTAGTAGACTTGTCCGTTTAGCATTGAGCCCTCCGTTCAGCATAGGGGCTGCACTCAACGAATTTATGTAGATAAAGATTCTTCAGAAATGCGAAAATACGAATCAAATACTCAAAGAAGCATTTCAGACACATTTAATATAGCAAAAACAACATATAATATACATTTCAAACATATAATCACATATTTAACAAAAAAATACTAGATCTCTAGCTTTTCTTACATTTTCTACACCTAACTATGGAGTCCTTCTACTACAACACATATATGTGACCTTGGGTCCCAATTAACTCTCCCAACACATAAACAACTAGCCATTAAATGACTCAAACACAAGGGAGAAGAGAAACCCCATATATAGTCACAAACCCTAATGAAAAAGAAAGAACTTTGCACAAAAAACTTACCAAAAATGAATTTCAATCCGTGGGATAGTTCTCCTTCTCAAGAGCTAAATGGAGAGAAATCGTAAAGACAAAATGAAAGACTTAGAAAGAAAATGTTCTAGTGAGAGGGTACTTTTAGAAGGAAATGAAGAATAAAAGACTTTGAACGTTTCTTTATAACCCTTTTAAAACTTATTTACTTGAACTTATTATTTTTTATTAATTTAAATTACTAATCTGATTAAAATTAATTTTCTTCTCGATCTTTACAGGTAATCTACTTTTTTTTTTTTTATTAATATAAGAAATTTTTTAAATTTTAAAATTATTATTTTTCATTTATAATTACATAAACGAATTCAATCATATCATTCACAAAAATTAAAAAAAAAAAATAAATTCTCCCTTTAATGAGAAATTGGTCAAGTAACCTCCTTTTATTTATTTTCTAACACGTCTAAGAGTCTCTTTAATATTTGAAATTATTATTTTTCAATACTAATTACGCAGAAAAAAAAAAATCAATAATACCATTCATGGATCTAATTTTGTGCAAAAGACCAGTTAGAAAAAAATAAAAAGAGTGGGTTCTTCAGTTCTACCCTTCTCATTCAGAACAAAAATATCAGTTAGGATCATATATAATATAATATAATGAACAAATCAGATTTAACACACTATTGATAAGGAACTATTAACGAAATTGCCTATAAATAAACATGTTATAAATTTATTCCATTTACATATTATCATTCTAAATTGCATCCAATTTTATTTTTATACTCTTGGTCTTTAAAAGTTGGTTAATAATTGATAGAGACCTAATTGATTAAGATGCATAAATAATTTTGATTAATTTCTCCTAAACAAAATATAAAAATAGAAAATATGAAAAGAGTAAGAAATGAAGTAGACACAACAATAATAATTTTTAATTGATAAGTTAAATGAGAATTCATTACTCTGAATTTCAAAATTCAAAAGATAAAATTTTTATTAATAATATTTATTTTTAAAAAATTAATTTTAAATTATAATTTAATGTATCATATTAAATAATTTTAAAATTATTTTTTAATTTAATTTTTTAAATTCTAATCTTAATTTATATAAAAAAACAATAACTTGTTTTTTAGGTTATTATTAATCATAATGTTTAAAAGATATTTTTAAATTCTAATTTTAATTTTTATATATAGTAATATTCTAACTATTAATTATCAAAATTGATATTTACATTATAATTTTAAAATTTATTTTTTAGTATAATGTTTACAATTTCTACAGTAATTTTGTTTTATTTTATTAAAAAATGTATAAAATATTTATGAAATTTAATTCAAATTTATATATTAATTTTTAAATTTAATTTTTAGATATGCTTTTCAACTTTTTTTTCCAATAAACATTAATATTTAATATTATATAAATTAAATTTGTATTTAAATAATTTTTATATTAAAATTTATGATTTAATATTAATAATAGTTATTTAAAAATTTAGATATTTAATTTTTTATTTAATATTTATTGGTATTATTTAATTATTATTAATATTAAATCTATTTTAATATATATATATATATAATATAATAATGTAATGTTAATTTTATATAAATATATTATTTATTATAATATTAAAAAAATTATTTTTAATAAAATATTTAATTTTAATTTTGATTTTATTATTTTATAAAATTCTTTCTATATTTAAAAAAAAAAACCTTTATTCCAATCCTTAAACACACATTAAAATTGTTTTTTGTAGAGTTCAGATCCTCCAACAGATAAATACACATACATGATCTTGTTCAATGGGTAAATAAATTACAAAAAATCTATTTCTGAAATTTTTTATTTAAATATTATTGTAATAAAAAATTCTTGTTATGCTGTATCCACATTTCCCCTTAACCTTTAGTGTAACAAAAGGTTTTCCTTTTAATATTATTCTTTATAAAATAAAATAAAAACATAAAAAAAACCTATAAACTTGCGATTGTTCTGAAAGTAATGGAGTAGGAATCAAGATTATAAAAATAACAATCAGTTTATACACAACTTATTTTTCAAAAACAAAATTCAACATTAAGGGGGATATTCATCCTTCAACAACCCATTCAGAAAAAAAGTTGCTCAAAAGGAGAAAAACATCATCTTACAAAAACAAAAATACATATTACAAGGAGATGTTCATCTTTCAGTAACCCCCATTCAGAAAAAGTTGTTCAAAAGAAGAAAAAACATGAACTTGAACCACTCTTGGTCATCCATCATTATTAGTGTGCACTAATGTCCATTTCACCGTCTTCATCTTCATCCTCATCCATTTGCTGAATCTTCAACTTCTTTACTGCCTGGGCAGCATCAGATCTTGGTGGTCCATTAGGTATCTGGATCAGAATATCAGACTTCTGACCAGTTACAGCATTAACCATCCCTCCATTGTTTTCCACCCGGTAAACTAGCCCACTGCCCTCACCACCGGCATCAATGTAAACTGTTGAGTTCTCATCAATTTCTTCCCTCACAAGCATTTTAGAAAGCTCCGTCACAACCTTCTTCTCAAGCCACCTCCTAATTGGTCTGGCACCATAAACCTGAAACATAACAGAAAGCTTATTAGTACTGACAATCTTTGTGTTGTGCGCGGTATACAAAGCTTACAATATCATGATAACGATACTAACCGGATCATAACTCTCACTAAGGATATAGTCAAGAGCTGCATCAGTCACTGCCATTGCAATTCCTCTCTCAGCAAGACGAGAAGCAACGTCCTTCATTTGTAACCTTGCAACCTTCCTTAGTTGCTCGTGCGAAAGAGGATCAAATATAACAATTTCATCCAGCCGGTTCAACAGTTCTGGCCTAAAATGTCTTTTTACCTGTTGAAAACATATTCAGCAGAGTCACAACTAAGAAAATAGAAAATCGTTGTCATTCGTAATAAAAAATGGTGTCCAGAAATATACCTCCTGCATTACTTTATCACGAGCCACTTGCATTGAAGTTTTTCCTGAAAGTCCAATGAGAAGGTGCTCTGCCCCAAGGTTAGAGGTCATGATAATGACTGTGTTTCTAAAGTCCACAGTGCGGCCTTGGCCGTCAGTTAGCCTTCCATCATCCAAGACTTGAAGGAGAGTGTTAAATACAGATAAATGTGCCTTTTCCACTTCATCAAACAGTACCACACTGTAAGGCCTTCGCCTTACAGCTTCAGTTAGCTGACCTCCTTCTTCATGTCCAACATAACTGAAAGTTCAAAATGTGAGTTAGTCATCCTACTTCAACCCCAAAAATCACAATAAGATCAGGAGTGAAACAGTCAATCCACTTACCCAGGTGGTGCACCAATCAAGCGTGAAACAGAATGTTGCTCCATGTATTCAGACATGTCAATCCTCACCAACAGATTTTCATCGTCAAAGAGTTGCTCAGATAGGGCCTTTGCAAGCTCAGTCTTGCCAACACCAGTTGGACCCAAGAACAGGAAGGAGCCAGTCGGTTGTTGAGGTCTTCCAAGCCCCGCTCTTGATCTCAGCACAGCTTCTGCTACAGAATTTACTGCTTGGTCTTGCCCTACAACTCTCTGGTGCAATCTGTCAGCAAGACCAATCAACCTTTCTTTATCATTTTGCCCAAGCCTTGTCACTGGTATGCCAGTCCAGCGGCTCACAACCTCAGCAATGTGTTCAGGTCCAACAGTTTCTGTCAACATTACATTCCCCTCAGTGCTCCCCTCAGTGCTCCCTTCAAGCTGTTGTATTGCAGTCTCCACTTCATGAATCGCCCCATACCGCAAATCCGCAGCTCTGGCAAGATCATATCGCCTCTCAGCCTCTAGTAGAGCAAAGTTCAGCTCTTCTCTTTTTTGTTTTAGCCGTCGAATCTCATCAATCCTCTCCTTCTCCTTTCTGTACTTCATCATCAAAGGTTGCAGCTTGTCTCTCAGGTCATCAAGCTCTTTCCGCACCTGAATATAAAAATAGAATTACAACAATTGCAACGCAAGCATAATCCAAATTACAAGGACATCCAATTAACATAGTTAAATTATCAACACTTACTTCTACTAAACGAGCTTTGCTAGCTTTGTCTTTCTCTTTCTCCAGAGCATGAAGTTCCACTTCTAACTGCATTCTCTTCCTTTCAAGGTTGTCGATTTCCTCTGGTTGACTATCAAGTTGAACTCTCACATTCGCGCAAGCCTCATCAACTAAATCAATTGCTTTGTCCGGAAGATGACGACCTATACAACCGAAATTAATAGCCATATCAGTAGCCATTTGAAATAACTTATTTAAACTCAAACTCCTTTTACCTTATCCAATAATCTTGATATTTAAACAACTTGTGAACATGTTGTCATCAGAAAGAGAAATGGTTAAACCATTCGATAGTCCTATAGTAATCTCCATTTTAAGTTTTAGTTCAGATACCAAACATAGTAACTTCTAGTTCTTGAAAAGTTGGAACAGTTTTTACAAGGCCAAAAAAGCTTTCTTTGATTTTAGCAATGGGAACCAAAACTATGTAGAGACTAAAAGATTATAGGAGGACTACAAAACATACAATTTAGATAGCTAAAAAGTGCAAGAAAATAGTTTAACCAAAACTAATCTATTAAAATTTCCAATTAAATAGTTTACTAAAACAGCAGAGCACATACCAGTGATGTAGCGACTAGACAATTGAGCTGCGACAACCAAAGCACGATCAAGAATCCTAACACCATGGTGACCTTCGTATCTTTCTTTCAAACCACGAAGTATGCTTATAGTATCAACAACACTCGGTTCAGCCACATACACCTGCTGAAACCTTCTCTCGAAGGCAGCATCCTTCTCCACATACTTCCTATACTCCTCAAGTGTGGTGGCGCCAATGCACCTCAACTGACCCCGCGCAAGCATGGGCTTAAACAAATTAGCAGCATCCATGGCACCGTCAACTTTCCCAGCACCAAGAACCAAATGAATCTCATCGATGAACAGAATAACCTTCCCGTCAGCCTCTTCCACCTCCTTCAAAACTGCCTTCATCCGCTCCTCAAACTCCCCTCTGTATTTCGCACCCGCAACCAACGCACCCATGTCCAATGCAATGAGCCTCACATCAGCAAGATTACTAGGAACATCCCCTTTAACGATCCTCTGTGCCAACCCTTCAACCACAGCAGTTTTTCCCACACCCGGCTCACCAATTAAAACCGGGTTATTTTTCGTCCTTCTGGATAAAATCCTCACAACCCTTCGAATTTCCTCATCCCTTCCAATAACGGGGTCGAGCTTCCCTGCTTGTTCCACAAGGTCTCTTCCATAGGTCTGCAGAGCCTGAAAACAGAGATATAAACGAGTGAGTGAGCTATTTGAACTTGTTAAATGCTTGATCATCACACTCACTTGCTTGAGCAAACAAATCTTCCACCAAACTAGTCAAGCACAAATTTTACAAAGTTTACCAAATTATTGTTACTTTTCAAGAATAATTACATTATAGATAACAAATTATCAGATTATTATCTTCTGTTCCACCAAGCTAGTCAAACTCAAAATTTATAAACTATACTAAATTATTATTACTTTCGAAGTATAAAAGATTCTCTATTCGAAATTATTAAATTATTATCTTCAGTTAGAGGGTATGATTACGTAGATTTATTATTAAAACCTTTTCTCATTCAGAAAAGTTAAACCAAAAATCTCATCTTATTTGAAAGATTCAAGCCAAATCTAGATGGGCTAACATGTCTTCAGTAACTAAATTAATTTATTATAGTTTCATAAAAGTAAGAATAATCAAGATACAAATAAAATAATGAATTAAATAAATCAAGTTAGTTTAAACAGTGAAGGTCAATTTAAAAATTATAGAGAATTAGAGGGAATGTGACTATGATTTAGCCTTTAGGGTGAATTTCTCCTTAAATAAATTAAGTTAAAAAAGTACCTTAAAGGTTGTGTCACCAGTGGCACTTTCCACTTTCCTCCCTTCCTTCCCGCGAAGCTTCTCGACTTCCGATTTAACCTTAAACGCCGCCACGCCGGCTTCCTGAAGCAACTCCACGACCTGAGAATCTTCCAGAAGACCGAGGATGAGATGGTCGACAGCCAGGTGCGTGTCGCCAAGCGCATTCTGGAGCTTCTGCGCTCTGCGGATGACTTTGACGAGGCTCGTGCTCGCCGGAACGTGGTCCGGAGGAGGAGACTGCGAGGGCAGCCTCTTCAGCGCTTGGCTGAACACTCGCAACGCATGGAACGACGAATCCTGGTTGGCCGCGTTAGAAAGCGCTTGGCGGAAGATTCCACCCTCGTCGGAGAGTAGAGAGGACGCGAGGTGGATAGGAGTGAACTGCGGGTGGCCGTTGCTCACCGCTGTTTCGTGAGCACTCACGAGAGCCTCGTTGGTCTTGTGCGTGAAGGTCTCGGGATTCATCATCGTTTCGTCTGCATCATCAAAACGAAGATACATATTAGATTATTAATAGAATTATTTACAATTGTTGAATTATTCATAGGAATTAGAAAATGGAAGATTATGATTACTTACCTTCTTATGGAGCGTGAGATGATGATAGGTTTGGTTTGTGAATATGGAGAGACGAAGAGTGCACGAACGAAAGAACGAACAGAATTTGAATTTGTTTGAGTTTTGGAATACGAAATGTTTGGTTGATCAATGTATGAATTGAGGATGAATGGAACGTTCCCCATTTATTAAGTGAAAGAAGATACTTCTTGAATCTTTGAGTTTCCTTGAGAATGCAGCAGAAGCTCCCAGAGACTTCCATTTTTTGTTTTTTGTTTTAAATGAAAAGAACTAAACGGTTACAGGAGAAAATAAACCCTACTTTGTACAAGTTTCTTTTTTTTTTTCTTTTTAAATTAATTATCCACGTTTCAGTGAGAGACTAGAAATAGCAAAACAGTTTTTTTCTTTGTTATTTTTCTAAAACTTTTTATTCAAAAAATAATTATATATGAAAAATTAATATATATATATATATATAATATAAGGAAATTTTAAATATTTATTTTATTTAATGATATCATGCTTAACATATTTTTTAATTAAGATTATATTTTTCCAAAATGGATACTTTTTACGTGTGATTGACGAATATAAATTTAAGAAAATAAATAAATTGAGATTGTTAAAAAGAAGATGTTGATTTTTTTTTTAAATTAGTACATAATTTTTTATGTATATTTAGTTACATATGAATATTACATGTAAATATGAATATTGACATAATTTTTAATTGATTAAATAGTATAAAAAATTTAAATTATTTTATTTAATTTGTAATATAAAATTTAATAATAGCCATTAACTAATTGAGAGTTTAATGTTAAACAAATAAAATATAGAATTTCATTAAAATTATTAAATGAATCATAATTTTTATTATTTTTTAATGGGTGAGGTAAAGTATTTTTTAAATTTTATAATGAATATTTTATATTTTTAACCTAATTTATTATGGGTAAGAAGATCCTCTTCTCATTTAAAATTAATTTTCTCATTCTCCTCTTATACTCTTACTCATACATAAGTCTTACCTTATGTATCTTTCAGAAATCTCAATAAGAAAAGGTCAATATAATCCAACAAATTTATCAAAATAAATTCTGATAAAAAAAAATAAACTTTAAATTTAATTATTTTTATAAAATTAATTCAATAAAATAACATTTATATAATTTTATTTTTTAATTAATATAATATTTCTAACTAGAACTTCTCCATCATTATAGTAAGTCTCTATTTAAGGTATATTATTTTTATGGTTGAGGTTGATGATTTATGTTTTAATTTATCATTTATGATTGTTTTCTATTGTATGCATTTGTTAAGATTGTTTGAGACAAAATTATTAAATTTTTAACGGGTCAAGTTATCTAGAGTTGGATTGGACTATTTTTTTTTTTTCAAGTGAACTATATTAAGCCAACCTACGTGGACTAGTAGTTACTTAACTTCAAATAGTTTAATAATATGTTTGGATGGAGAATTATTGGAAGATAATCCATTTCTAATGAGAATTTGAAATGTTTTTTAACAAAATGTATTATTTGGATAAATAATTTTTTAAAAAATAAATTTTTAGAACTATATGAGAGTAAATTGATTATTTAAAATTATATACTAAATTATACTTAAAAAAAGTAAGAATTAAAAATTTTTCATATCTCCTTCTTCTCTTTTAGTTAGTTTTGACTAGGGTATTGTTAACTAAATTCATCAACTTAGTTTCTTTCAAGTCATTATCAACATAATTTCATTCGAGATAACATATGACTAAGAAAAATACTAAAAAATATAATATATTTTCTTTATCAAAAAGTTAGTGTGTACCATCAAATTAAAATATTTTAACACTTCTCTTTTAGGCCAACAAGTATGCTTCACGAGTAACGATCAAAGATTAAGGAATACCAAAATCTAAAACTTGCAAAAAAATAAGAAACATGGAGATGTTGAAAAAAAAAACATAAATACAGTTGACACTTATATTAGTGAAAAAAAAACATTGGAAAAATCGTTTAAAAAAGTTGAAAAATCATATTTGAAACTTAGGAGATGTATCAAACAGACATTATATCACATGAATCCATTTATGGCATATATACCCATCATATAATTATTATATCATACTTTCGATTATCATATAAATATTTATTAAAATTCATTAAAAAATTATATTAAAATAAAATATTTAAATTTTATAAAAATCAAAATAACACAAAATTTTATATAAACTATTTTTTTCAACCCACCAATTTGAATATGAATTAGCTTCAAATTCTGCTTGGCATTGTGCATCTTCTTCCTTATCATTATAAATCATTAATCTTACAATTCGCAAATTATGAGTCTTCCAATTCACCATTTGTATATTTATTCAATTACCATGCCTCTAGTTACATTTTGCAAAAGGTAAAACTTAATTTTCATAAAATATTATTAAAAGTATCATTTTACCAAGTTTAATACCGTGTCCCAATTGATTAATAATGTAAGATGCTACTAATATATTCCTAGAAGTCAAGTGGGAATTTATTGGCACTAGCCCTCTCTTTTTTAGAACAAAAAATTAGCAAACTATAACTTTGGAAATAGATTAATAAATATGTAATCATAAATTCCTATTTCTAAAAAAATAGAATACATAAAGTATTAGGATATCTTTAATATAAGTAACTTATGTGAATTATTTCTCATATTAAAAAATAAAAAATGTGAAATTTACTATACTATATCATCATTACATCTTTATTTCAATAAAAGAAATTTTAAAAATTTTTAAACAACTCTAGATTTTATATTTTTTCAATTTAAATTTAATAATAACATACAATAACGTTTTTTAAATAATTTATTATACCAATTAAGATTTCTCTATTCGTAAATTACTTCATATAATTTATCCAAATACTTCATTAAATATCTTTCATTAGAAAATATTAAATGTTATCACACTAAGTTGGAAAGTAATGACAAGTAAGAAGGGAAGGAGCATGAATTACCCAGACTCAGGTCTGGTACCGATTCCATTACAGAGAACAAACTTATTTACACTGATCCTTTTTAAAACCATTATCAAGAGAGTCAACAACATATATTATGACCCGAGAGGGTGAGATTAGTATTGCATCAATATATCAGACTATAAATAAGGATTAAATATAAAAATCGTAGCTATATAAGGAAAAAAAAAATGAGCCATCTCAGCCTTTGCTGCATCCGAAAGCAGCACTCTTATGCACATCCTTCCTGCAACAGCACAGCAAAATTCATTTGTGAAATTTTTACTCTTCGAAAGCTTGCAAGAGAGAAATATGAAGGGAAGGAAAGGACCATTCAGATAGCATTTTAGAATAACAAATATAATTTACCAACCAATAATAATAGAGGGAGGAGGAGCATCGGAAAAAGATTTAACAATTTTTCTCTCTTTTGCCAAACAATATGGCTTATCATTTCATGGCAAAGGACAAAAAATATCATAGGTACTTTTCAGATAATCGTCACATACTTTCATCATAAGAAAACTTCACACTTTTAATCAATTAAAAATCACTTTAGATATGACCAGTAAAATTAAAAGAACTATTACAAATTCACCCAGTAGTTAAAACTCTTACACTGAATTGTAATTAAATTCTAGAGTGAGACTACTCACCATTAAAATGTGGCTTAAGTTCATTCTTCATCACTATCATACACAACTGCCATCCGTCGATGGGTGGTTGTTTTCCTTGGAGGAGAGTCCTCATCAGATTCAAACCCCCCCTTCCTTTTTGCACTGCCTCTAAACTCCTTACTCTTTTGCTTTGGTTCCTGCAAGAAAACATCCAAATAGTATTGAACCACAGCATAGCAATCGAACATGTTATCGTCCTTATTTTCCACCTAAATTTATGACTCATAAAAGTACAATTAGGGAAGGAAACACACTACAAGAAAACCAAAAAAAAAGGGAATAAGTATAGTCAGCACATCGATGAAACATGTTGGGTGCTTTGAAAATATCATAGGATTTCATCCACAGTTGTGACAACTGATAATAAGAGAGCAGGCCATATGCATAAAATTGCTCACAAACAATGCATTCATAATCTTATGAGCTTCCACCCTACCCACAAAATGTACAAGCACAAAGAGGACACACGCACAGTAGTCCTATAATAAAAATAGCTTCACAATACAAACAAGTGCACAGAATGGAAACATTAAAAAATGGGGAAGATTAAAAAACAAAGAAACTGCATGAACTAATCACAAGTAAAACAGTAAAGAGGCACTGATAAGAAGCAATCTGAAACTAAATAGAAATGACTATATGGACATACAGCCAAAGATTTAAATCTGATTATTATTGTTAATAAAATATGCAATACCTCCTCTTCCTCCTCATCTGATGCATCATTAACTTGTTCTGCTTCTTCATAGTGATCTTCCTCTTCTTCATCGTCCTCATACTCTGGCTCAGTATCCTCATCCCTCTTGCGTGGAGGAGGCCTCTCATCTTCCTCTTCATCAGTTTCATACTCAGACTCCTCTCTCTCATCATCCAGGTAACCCATTGAATTCCGAGAGGATTTAGCAGGCGGGAAGGAAGACTTGCGAGGGATATCTCTAGGTCCCTGTGACTAAAATTCCAGAAAATAACCCTAATCAATGATAAATGCCAAAACAATCAACATCCGTACAAATTCCTGGAGACTGAGAAATAATACCTTTTTAGCATTCATAATTCGTTTCTCTGCTCGGGCTTCTGCTTCCAGATCATCCTCAAAGCGGCGCTTAGAATGGCGTGAATCATAGTAATCTGCTTCATCCTCCTGAACAAAAGAAAGTTAGGTAAATAATGGAACCGACATAGTTTTATGTACACAGATATGTTAGAAAATTGCAGGATATACGTGAGCAAAAAAGAAATAGACTTTAATGGAGGAAACAAATCCTAAAACTATACCTCATCCAATGCATCCTCTAAAAATCCAGGAGAAAGTTGACGCCTCCTATCCACAGTTGGAGTATACTTCCGGCTCACCTTCTCACGCTTCCGGTTAAGAAGCACATTAGCCCGGATATTTTGACTTTCAGCCTGTAAAAAATATAGAGAACTTAGATCATGGTAGCCAAGAGACACTATAAGCATGTAAATATTGAATTATTAATTATACCTTTTCCTTTTCCTCTTTTTCCCTCTCAGGATCAATGTCAGTTATGCAGTTTTTAACCTTATAAACCTTCTTATGCCTTGAGTCAACAAGGGCAGTCAACAGCCGATGAGAATTTGATGACAAGGAAGATGGCATAAACCTCATTTTCCTTAATAACCTTCCTTGTGACTGGAGGATTCCCTGTAAGCATGTAAACATAGACCATTAGGGGGAAACAGTATTTCATCAAGAAATCCACAAGAATAAAGAAATTCACCTTTCCATGTCTAAGGAAAAGATGTGCTTGATCATGCTGAGCATCTTGCACTGATATGTCAAGAACTTCATTCCCAATTAAAAGCTGTAGGCTGCCATCAGACCATCTCACAAAGCGGGCATTGCTTTCATACTACAGTAATAGAAAATTCATGATACTTTTTCTGTAAACAATGTTATACTTCAACCTGATCATGACATTATGTACTACAAAATAAGTGATGTAGCTCAATTGAAACTATTCCAGCCTCAAATGTTTGAAAAACAGATAGCAATAATAAGAACACAAGCACCCACTAGTCCACATTCTCAGTCACATCCAGTTATGGAAAATATTACACATAGCACATTCACAAGAATATTTTACTGCACCATCCCAACAGCAACAAATTAACTTTTTTTCATGCAGGCAATTTGAGTTAATTTTCATTAAGAAATTATACAATGACTATGCATGTGCATAAGAAAATTGACAACAGCTTATTCTTTCTGTCACCATAATGTTAAACAAATTCAATATATGATTAATATATGGGGCCTAAAAACATTTAAACACAATATAGTGATAGGATTCATATCATATCACCAACCGACCTGGTGAGAAAAGGCTTCGATAGTAGTATAAAGTTAAAGGTTAAACAAAATAGAACATGGAGCATTTTATTCCTGTAAGGAACTAATGACTTTGTTGAAGTACTTCCTCGCACCCTAATGATCAGCTTCAAATTTGATACCCCATATCCTTAAAATATCATAAACTTCCCTAAAAAATTATCAACCAACTACAGTTCATAAAAATCATGTCCATACAAGCACATCAAAACAATTTCTTGTCAAGCAAAGGACAGGATTTATGTACAAAAGAAATTGTAGACTGACAAAATCATAAAGAATACATTTGGCCATTTTATCCTGAATCCATCTCAATATTAAGTTTGATATTCAGAAACAATTATTTTATTGCAGAATTAGAAGTGTAAAAGGTAATAGAAAGGAATGCAAATGATGTAAAAGCAAGTACAAGTTCCACACAAAAATATCAGAATCTCCATCCCAATTATTTAGAGTTCACAGAAATGGTGATCATGTTAGCATGTGAAAGAAACGGTATACAATTACTTACAGATGTTGTGCCATCAGGATTCCTAGCAGTCCTCCATCGCACAATATTATTCTCCAATCGAATGCGTTTTCTGGCTCCAGATTCATCAGTTACAAAAGTATCCTCTTCCACATATGTTTTAGGATCAAATGGTTTTGGATCAACACCCATAATATTGGAAACTTTAATCATATTCATCTGCCATGAGAGAGAGAGAGAGGGAGATTAAAAAACAAATGGTTGAATATTGTAATTCAACATATCTTACCAGAATGCAAATCATTACAAAAGGCAATGCATTTATAGACAAAATCCTGAGTGATACCAATTAAAATGTATTCATCATGCCTTGCTATCATATAATCTGAGATTGTACAATTCCTATCTAATTTGCAGCATTTCACCAACTATGACATTGGGAAGTTATCAAGAAACTGTCTTAAAAAGATACACTTTCTTAAAACACTATTCAGGATTCACTGACGCACTATACAGAAGTCAACTTCCAAATCACAACAATGTGAATGACACAAAAGGAGGGAAAATTACTTACATTTTCCAGCCACCGAGTTAGGGCTTATTTAAAATTAAAATATAAAATAGAATACAGGGTTCTCACTCAAATAAATAGACTTATTAATTAGAAGCAGACCTTTTCAGGAAGAGCTGGAGGTGGTCGTAATGGAACTTCTAACTCTAAAGGGGGCCCAAGTGGCTTTTCTTTAGTTTTTATCTCATAGTTTTCCTCCTCTGATTCATACTGATGATCTTCATCAGCAAGTATATCTTCTGGTCTCAGGTTCTTTCCGTAACTTCCTTCCTCCTCCACAGGATATCTCTGGGGCAAGAAATCACTTATATCATCAATTCTTAAAATTTGGGGAATTCATGAGATAAACGAAAAATGTCATTATTGGCACCAATATCACTATTGGCACCTTTACTAACATTTGAATCTTGTTCAATGTCCTGCTGAACTGCATACCCCATTTCCTCGTCATCATCATCATCAAAATCACCAAATACATCACGAATTTCAGGGGCGGATTGCATATCACGAGTCTCATCTTCTTTTTCATCTCTGGGTGACCCACTACATTTGAAAAAAAGGACATGTTATCAGTCTCAATGTCATGCTGCAGTTATAAAAAAAATAAAATTGGCAAGGTTAATCCTTTGACGTTTGATCCTCTAACTTCATTTAAGTTTCCACTTCGGTAATCCAACTTCCTTTTGGACCTCTAACTATGCACTGTGCAACAAATTTATCCTTTCAGTTAGAAAGTGTCAAAAGGAGTTAGCAGAGAGGATAAATTTGTCAACCGATACTAGGTTATAGGATCAAACTATGGTGCGTTAGAATCCCAAAGTTTTAAAAAAAAAAATCAAAATAAATATACCTGGGGCTTCTAGCTTCGTCGACTTCTTCCTCCTCATCGTCGTGGTGAGCGTAATGATTCTCCTCCGACCTCTCAGATCCGCTCTCAACGACGTCGTCCCGGCGCTTACTCGTAACGCCACGCTGGCTATAACCATCATCTTTGGCGTCACTATCCGAGTCTCTTCCCTCACTCTCCTCTCTCTCTCCAACTTCCACCTCCTGCGAGCTCTGTTCCCTCTCGCCCTCGCTCTCGCGATCGTGTTCTCCTTCTACGTCTGCCTCGCTCTCGATTTCCACCTCGCCCTGGCCCTCTACCTCACCCTCTCCCTCCTGCTCCCCCATTCCCTCCCCCTCGTCCTGAAAAACAAAAACGCGAAACAAGAAAAAAGGATTAGGGTAGGGATCCAAACGCTGTACAAGGAAAAAGAGTGTGAAATTGGGAGCGTACGGAGGGGTAATTGAGTTGCGGGTTGGATTCGTGCTCGGAATCAACGTCGAGCTCTTCCTCCTCCTCGGATTGGTCCCCGAAGAGGTTCTGCATCATCTGGTGGCGCTTCTCCTCCCCTCCCATGACTTACCAGAGAAGAAACCCTACTAAGAGAGGTTTTCGACGGAATCGCTTCAATTGGTAATCTCCGTTTGTTTGTTCTTGTGCTGCGCTCAAGAAATGCACCGGATCAGTCGCGTTTGTAGTCTCGATGATGCGATTCCATGCCTATTTCCCAAAAATTACCTCCTACGCGATATCGTAGGGTTTAGAGAAGAAAAAAATACCCTAAATTGATAAAAAAAATCTTACACTTAAAATGTTTTTTAAAATCTTATCTTATTTAAATCCACTCTGTTTAGAATTATTTGGTGCCAGAGAAGTTAGGAATATTGAAAAGAGACATATAAATGAATATAAATATGTGAAAAATATTATTATAGGTTTATCGTTCTTTTAAAAATAATTTTTTTATTAAGATTTTCTACCTAAATTATATTTATTTTCATTTCGCTATAAAAATTAATTATTCTTTTAAAATTATCCATTTAAACACATTATTATACTTATTTTGATTTTAAAAAGAGAAAAAAAATAGTGATATATAAAGTGAAAATCAAAACTGTTTGATACGGAAATAAAATAGGAGATAAGAAAAAAAAAAAAAAATTTTTTTCATTTTATTTATTATTGCAATAAATGATAACATCCAGAAAAATAGGAGATTCAGCATATATATATATATATATATATATATATATAATTAGAAAAATCTTTTTTTTTTTTTTCTTACCTTTCTCCATCCTATAACATGTGACCATAAACATATTTTAGAGTTTGCTAAATAACATTAATTAGCTAAATACTTTTATTTTGTAGTTTAGTTTAATTGTAATTGAAGATGAAGATATTTAAATTATGAAAAATAAATAAAAGATAAGTAAATGTTAGTAAAAAACTTGGAATAGAAGTATAATTTGAAATTCAAGGAAATAAATTATTGAACCATTTTTTAAATGACTATTTATTTTATTGTTATTAGATTCTTGCAATCTATTTTAGATAACTTTTTGCGAAATTCTATTTTTTTTTAGCAGTTGTGTCTGTTTCATTACTTATTTTGTCTTCAAAATTGAATTACTTAAATTTGTTTTTTTTAAAGGGTGTTGAATAGGTTGTGGTTTTATATTTGAAATTTATTTTAAAGATCTAAAATAAAGAATAAAATATATTTTTATTCTTATAAAATATCTTATTTATTGAAATATTTTTTATAAAAATTTTCGTGATAATTTAATTTCATTTCATTTAAATGTAAACATGATTTTTTTTTTTCAATTTTTTAACTTCATTATTGATTTGTTGATATAAAAAATAAGTAATATGATTATTTTAAGTTTTATTTAAGTAAATATATTTTTAGTTTTTATAAAATTTTCATATTAGATTAATCTTTCTAAAATTTAAATATTATTTTTTTATTATTTTTATAAAATAAATATTTTATTTTTTATTTTAATTTTTATTTAAAATTATTTTTTTCAAAAAAAAATCAAAATGACCTATTAATTTAAGGTTTATAAAAATTGAAAACCGATAAAAAAATAACAAAAAATATTAAAAAATAATTGAAAGCGGATAAAAAATTAAAAATAGATTAAAACTAAATTTATTTTATATTTTCTTAATATATATATTTTTGTTCAATAATATGATATGATTTATATTTTAAATTTTAAATAAAATATCAAATAAAATCAAATTATTTATTTTATTTAAATATAAAACTATATATATTTTTTATAAAATTATTTTTTATTATATTATTTATAATAATATATAATTCAGTTGTAATTGTTTTTTATCATGATATTTTTTTATGTCATCATATTAATATTAATATATTTTCAAATTATTTTAATTTTTATTTAAATATATTTTTAAGTGTCAAATAAAATAAATACAAAAAAATTATTAAAAAATAACAAAATAATAAATATAAACACTTAAGTGTTTTTATATTTTTTCTAATATTTATAATATATTTATATTTATAAAATATAATAAAAAATTTGTATTATAAATTTTAAATATAAAATTATATTATTTATTTATAAATATAATAAAAATAAAAATTATAAATAAAATAATAATTATAAAA